>JAVJIF010010199.1:0-133907 GCA_038442645.1 Agave tequilana | reverse complement strand
TGTAATAAGATAGATAAACAAATTTTTTTTGGTTTGAATAAACTGTATCGCCATCAGCATCAGCATCAACATATGATGATAAAATAGAATGATAGGAAAAGCATCAAAGATAAACTATCACAGACCCCAATCCCTTCTGCTTCGTCAAGCTTCCTCTCATTGGCCATGATCAATGTCTATTATTTTTATTCCTTCAGTCTCAAACGATTGGCAACTATGAGGATGAGACAAAAGAGCGTTTCCCTTTAGGGGAATGGTTGACTCTGCTTGGTGCCGCACTGACGAATTGGAAGCAGGCAGAGGGGTCTTGCAGCAAAGGCTGGTGCTATTTTCACATTGTTGGACAAGAAAACAGCAGCGAGGTGAGTTGGAAACACCTGCGACAGAGCAGAGATGCACCGGAGAATAATCGTCAAACTCTAGAACAAAGCAAATAAAAAAAATACGATAACACAAGATTTTAACGAGATTCGACAATTCACCTACGTCCTCGTAGCAGAAAAGGAGAGAGTTCTTATTAAACATATCAATTACAGGAAATAATATCGGAGGGCAATTACCCCTCTTTATATAGGCATGCAGTCCTTCAAGAAAAAAAACCAACAACTTCAAATTCAGATCGGAAACAAATTCAGACACCCACGCGAGTTCGCCCAGAATACTCTTGCTGTCGACTACAGTTCTCTAACAAATACCACTTTCGATAAAACGCTGTCGACAGCACAAAGTGGCTGATGTGCTATCGACATCTCGCTTCAGCAGCTGAGCGTATCTGAGTCTAACTATTGACCGACAGTCCAGGGGGACTGCCGATAGCTGCCTTATCTTTTAAAAACTCTACCCTCTAACTTTTATTCTCCTCTCTCCCCACAATTCTCTACCTCGGTAAAGATTTCTCAAATTTGAGCCGAACTCAACATAGTACCCTGTCGACTCCAACGGGTTGCACCAGTGTGGTTTGCCTACGTACCTTTGTCCAGGGGATCAAGTCATCCATAATTCATCCAAACGAACTCCACTGAGCTCAAACAAGTAGAAGGATTTAGAGTAACTCCTTACAATCTGAAAACCTCACTCCTTGAATAATCTTGATAAGTATATCGGCAGGATTCTTCATCCTGTGAATCTTCTGTAACTCGATGTCACCCTCCTCAAGAATATCTGAATAAAGTGAAATCTGACATCGATGTGCTTTATCCTTACATGATATACCTGTTTTTGCCAAATAAATAGCGCTCATGCTATCACAATTGATCTTCAATAGATCATGATCAATCTCTAAGTCATCGAACAACTTTTGAAGCCAGATAGCCTCCATCATAGCCTCCATCATAGTCATATATCGGCCTCCATAGTAGACAATGCGACAAAAGACTGTAGAGTAAAATGCCAGCTTACCAGTGCTTGGGATAGTGTAAACACATATCCCATTGCTGACCGGCGTTTGTCAAGGTCTTCAGCATAGTCGAAATCAATGTATTTGATACACTCCTGCTTAACTGTAACATCCTTCTTGAATACTAAACCAACGTCTATAACACCTTTGATGTACGTATAATCCACTTCACTGCCTCCCTATGGTCCCTTTCGAAATCGTGCATGTATCAGCTAACCATTGAGACAGCTTGGGATAAATCGGGCCTTGTACACACAATTTCATACATCAGACTATCGATTGCGTTAGTATAGGGCACGTGAGTCATGTACTTACGCTCTTCAATAATAATAGGAGAAGTAGCCTTTAACTTAAAATGAGGATCCAATGGTATACTTACAAACTTCGTGTCATTGTTGATGTTGAACTTTTAAAGTAGCTTCTTCAAATACCCTTTTTGCGTCAAGTTAACCTTACCACACTTGCGGTCTCTCTCAATCTGCATGTCTAGCACCTTTTTTACTTCACCAAGATCCTTCATCTCAAATTCAAAAAACAAGTCCTTCAATTATCAACTTTGGATCTGCTCTTAGAAGCGATGAGCATATCATTCACATACAATAGTAGATAGACGTACTCTCCACCGGGTAGCTTATTGTAATACACACACGAGTCGTAATGGCTTCGTGTGTACCTCTTGTCTCTTATGAAACTGTCGAAACGCTTATACCACTGCTTTAGAGATTGCTTTAATGCATATAGTGATTTCTTCAGATTGCATAGCATATTCTCCTTTCTTGCAGTTTCGAATCCCGTCAGCTGAGACATATAGATCTCCTCTTCAAGATCGCCATGGAGAAAGGTGGACTTCACATCAAGTTGATCAAGTTCTATCTCGTCCTATGCTACCAGTGCTAATAAAATCTGAATAGACAAGTGCTTCATAATGCGTGAGAATACTTCATTGTAGTCAATGCCTTCTCGCTGAGCGTAGCTTTAAGATATCAATCTGAGTTTGTAGCGTATAATATCACCTTTGAGATATCCCTATTTCTGTACAAATGCCCACTTACAATCAATATCCTTCTTACCTTGGGCAATTCTAACTGTTCCCAAGTATCATTTTTGTATAGAGATCTCATCTCTTCCATCATGGCATCCTTCTACATCTTGAACTCTGAACTGATTTCAGTTTCTCTATATGTAGACGAGATCGCTTCTTCAACGACTAGTGAGCATATGCTACAATCATATTTGTACTGAACCAACTGGACTTATGTGGATTCTGCGGGCTCTTCCAACTGCAATGATTCTTGGACATCACCATAGTCTGTCCTTGATCCTCATTATTATCAGCATCCTGATCGGTTACATGATCACTACCCTGCATCACGTAGGTATAAATTTAATGATATTGTCTCATCTAGAGATGATGAAGTAGTATCATTCTCCACCTGCTGCGATATCCCTTTGGTCTTTTCACTCTCCACCTGCTGAGAGTTTTAAGCTTCATCATTAAAGTCTCATCCAACGTGACATCTCTGCTTAGGATAAACTTCTTGTCGTTTGGATCTCAGATTTTGTAGCCTTTTATACCTTTTTTGAATCCAACAAACACACCTTTCTTGGCTCTTGGGTACAATTTGTCTTAACATGATAGTAAGCTGGACACTCAAATATCCTTAGCAAATTATAATCTTAAGCAACTTTCCTGATCAAGCTTTCAGAGGTGTTTACCTTCTATCGCAGACGACGACATGTTAACGAGATAGCAAGCATATGCCAATATCTCAGCCCAAAAATATTTCGATAAACCTGAGTTGGATAACATGCATTGAACCTTCTCTAGAAAGGTCTTGTTCATCCTTTCAGCCACCCCGTTTTGTTACGGTGTTTTCCTTACTGTGAAGTGCCTTTCTATACCCTCATCGCGACATAGCTGTAAGAAAGGATCGCTTGTATACTCTTCTTCGTTGTCTGAATGGGGTGCCTTGATCTTCTTTCTCATGCTTTTCTCCATGTTCCTCTTTCACTCCACGAACAACTCCAGGACTTTCCTTTTGTGCTTCATAGTATATACCCAGTATCGCTTAGAGTAGTCATCTATAAAAGACACAAAGTAGTGGTTACCTCCAATAGATGTCATCTTGGCAGGTCCTCAAACATCAGTATGAACATAATCCAGAATTTCCTTGGTGCAATGAGTTGCAATGTCGAATTTCATCTTGGTTTTCTTTCCGATGATGCAATGTTCACAAAAATCTAATTTGCAGGTTATGACACTTTCAATAAATTTTTCTTTACAAGAGCTTGCAAAGATTTTTCTCTGTATGTCCGAGTCTCATATGCCAAAGCTGGGTGTAATCATCTGAATTTGTAGAAGTTGTCACTTGCCCTATACCATACTACCCTTAAATTAGTAAAAGTTTTTTACGTCGGACGCTCTTCAAAACAACCATCAAACCTCTAGTCATCTTGAGAACACCATTCCCAATATATACTTCAAGACCCAATACTTTTAAGGCACCAACAGATATAAGATTTCTTTTCAGTTGAGATACATACCTCACTTCCTTCAATTCTCGCGCCATCCCGTCAAAATATCTTAATATGGACCATACCTATCCCTTCTGTGTTACATGACGATCATCAACCATGACAACTGAGCATCCATCTAGCTTCTCAAAGCTAAAAAACTAATCATTATTGGGACACACATGATAGGTAGCTCATGTATCTAGCATCCACTCAGAATCGCCTGAGTAACCAATAGTAAGAGTAGTGACAGAGAGAGAATACCGTTGAGTCAGAGTTTGATCCGCCTGCCTGTGAAGTACTACCCGATTGGAATTGATCATCCTTGCGAGATTTGCCTCAATCTTTGACTCGATCCTTAAACAATCAATCTTTTAGTGTCCTAATTTTTTGCAGAAAGCGCACTTGTTGTTTTTCAGGTCTCTGAAACCTGGCCTGAACTTGACTCTCACGCTCATCTATACCCTTCCGATTGGAACCCTGCCTCTTGGCATCAAAGTCTCTGCTGATATACCATTGAAAGAAGACTACTTGTCCTCCCTCCTCGCTTCATAAATTACAAGAACAACTGACACATTGCTATAGTTAAGTGTTTGTTTATCACTGATCAACATTAGGATAAAGGTTTCATACTCTTTGTCATGAAGGGAATTCGGAAGAATCCTTGTCTTATCCTCTTCTTCAATCGTCACATCCACATTAATTAAGTCTGTAAGAAGGTCGGTGTAGTTATTCATGTTCAATGAAAAGTCTTCTCTTTAGTGAAAGCGGTAAAACCTTCTCTTCAGTTGTAATCGCGATTCGATACTGCTCATCAAATACTTCTTTGGAGGATCTCCCACAGCTTTCTTGCAGAAGTCTCATATAACACATGATACTTGATGTCTTGTGTCAAACAAGACCTTACGAGACCACACGTCATTTTATTCATCTTGTCTCAATCTATTTCAGAAGTTTCCTCAGACTTTTCTTCCAAACATAGAGTGTCTTTGAGGTTTGATACCGCCAATGCATCCATCACCTCACACCTCTACATCCCAAAGTTGTTATTACCATCAAACTTTGCCACATCGATTTCCAATGGATGTGGGTTTACGATGTTCACTGTGGATGAATTATCTCCAGTCTTCTCCCCAGTAGATTCCTTAAAGTAATACGAAAAACGATTAGTGAAAATAAATCCAAATAGGAAAGATCAGATCTTTACCTTCGAACGAAATTGTAGACAGTTTTCAAGTTGATTTGCTCCATCCGAACGAAAACTTTCCGTCAAACCTGAAAAACTCTGATACCACATGTTGAAACTACCAACGACAGAGTAGAGATGCACCGGAGAATAGTCTCCAAATATAAGAACAAAGCAAATAAAGAAGAAAGCGAAAACACAAGATTTTAACGAGATTCAGCAAATTTGCTTACGTCCTCGGGACAGAAGGGGAGAGAGTTCTTATTAACCAATCAATTAGAGGGATACAATATCAGGGGGCAATTACCCCTCTTTATACAGGCATAGAGTTGCTCAAGAAAAAAAATCAACAACTTCAAATTCGGAACAGAAACAAATTTAGACACCTGTTCGGATTCGCCAAGAATCTCTTGCTGTCGACAGCCCAGGAGACTATCAACAGTTCTCTGACAAATCCCACTTTCGATAAAACGCTGCCGACAACACAAAGTGGCTGCTGTCGATAGCTCGCTTTAGCAATGAGCGTATCCGAGTCTGACTGTCCATAACCCAGGGGGACTGTCGATAATCTTATGCCTTATCCTATAAAAACTCCATCTTCTAACTTTTTATATTTCTCACTCTCCCCCACAAGGTACTTGAAGGAGACTAGATACTGCTCATAGAGAGATTGCCTTAGTTTTCTTTAGGGCCTGCTTGGCTCCTTTCTGAAATATCGGAATCCGTAATCACTGCGGAGTTTTCTCTCAGTGGAACCCGTTTTTGAACAGATTTCTGATGGTTTCCAACCCTCTCGCGGTGGAAACCGAATGGAGAGAAAAAGTGAAGGCCCGCATCATGATAGCGTTTTTCAAGGCTGCCAACCAAACAGATTTCTCGCAGGATGAGAAAAAATTGTCGACATGACGGGGCATGTCAGATTTCTCACGGGCGTTTTCTCACGAACAAATGGCCCCTTCGGAAAAAATGTGTTTATATCTCTATTATCTAAGTAATTCTTCTTCTCTGTTGTCCCTCCTTAATCTTTAATATCTCGTTGTGCCCTTCTATCTATTTATGGATATATCTTTAGGGAAGTTTGTACAAATATTTTTTATAAAGTATAAATTTCATCGATTAATTAACCTTTTTTTGTGGGCAATACCTCCTAAAAGACGGGATTCTCTCTCTCGCCATACAAACAGAAAAATTTGTGCGAGCACTCGTGTAACCAGAAGAATAGCTTTGATGTCCATTTCTTTTTTATCTAACACGCATCACCAATTGATGAGCAGGGAGAAGGGGGAAAAAGAAGAAGAAAAATGGCTTTTCACCATCCAGATTCACTCTGGGCACACAAATAGAATTAAAATTCTCCATTAAGACTTCTTCTTCTTCTTCTCTTCTTCTTTTTTTAAGGTAATTTGAAATATTATCACACGATTAATTGAAAACTGCTCTTCAAAGAGCCTCATCTCACCAAACTCTCTTGAGGTCTAGTTCCTTCTCCCTAGCACAGTTATCTTATACCTATCCATCCACCCTCAGCTTCTCTTCCTCTTTCGTTAGCTTCACACGATTCTTTTTAATTTTTTTCCCATGTTAGTTTGTCTGTCAGCGTGCATCCGTTTCACTCTTCACTTGTAATTCTATTATAATGCAAAATGGAAGCATGGAAGGATGAAAAATTCTTAATCTTTGTTCTTCAATCCTTCCACCGCATGCTGGCTGGTTCATTCGTGTTTGAATTGTCGGACTATTCGTGTTGGATTTGGGCTCATTATTTTGTGTCTATTACATGCCTATAGCTTCTAACTAAGTCAATTTTATAGCTTATTGTATAAATTCACACAAGAAAACTAATAAAATTAAAATCAAACTCTTAAAGTGATTAAAAGTAATTGCAGAAAAAATCTTCAATGTAACTCATTCTTAATAATCAATGTAACTCATTCTTAAAAAACTTGAAATCTAGCTATTTAAGATAATAGCATACATCGCGTTAATTTAAATTAAAATGTTAAGAGAATTTAATGAGTTGAAATTTAAAAGCAATATTGTTGATTGGGACAACCCATTGTGCCAGCCTAGTGGAGCTCATTCGTGCCTTCTCTGAGTTGTGCCATGTCAGACGAGACGAGCCTAGGCTAGAGATGATAATGGGTCGAGGTCGGCCTGTGGGGACCCGAACCCGACCCGAAAATTGCCTGGCCCTGCCCCAACCCCAACATCGAGACCCTAACCCTTAAGGGGACCCGTTTTAGGTCTTGCTTATGAGTCTAAATCCAATATTAAATATACTCATTTTGTAAGGATCCTAATTACAATAATCCTCAATTCATATAATAATATCCAAATATTTTCTAAATTTCGGCAGCATCTCCTTTGTAATTACTACAACGCGTTGTATCACAATTATACAATTTCAATCACAATCAGCGTATTTATCACATCTTCAAAATCACAGTCTCAACTATCAACAATCACAATATATATAAGTTTGATAGTACCCCTCTCGATATCCCAATTCAAAAACAATAACCATTTTCATCATCAAATTCTACATAACATCTATAACCCCACACACACACAGTAGCGATCCGGTGAGAAAGCTAACTTAGGTAAGAACTGAGAAGGGATCACATGAACCGTCAGATTATCTTTTGGGTGGTTGAGATTAGTTTTTAGGTTGGTTGAGTTAGTTTTGGATTGATTAATTAGATTTTAGGTTTTAGTTTTATTTCCTCCAAATCTAATCTCAACCAAGACACTAATCCGACGATCCTATACTTCTTTCTCATCTTCTCACGTAAGCTACCTTTCTCACTGAATCACTACTACACACACACATACATGCATGCATACAAGATAAAATTATCAAACATCTAAGTCATACACATAACATAATGTATATATCAAGTTGATGATATGTATAAGCATGAACTAATCATAGATAACAAAGCATAAATTTCACAAGATTGGATTCCCCTTGAAGTTCCCAAAAAAAAAAGCCCATGTAGCTTAAGTTCGGCCTTTGCCCTTATCACTACCTGAAAATAGTATTGATTTAAAATGTTAGCTCGACAGCTCAGTGAATAAAATCGTTGCAAGGAATCCACATAGTAATATATATATAATAATATGAAATATGAGTCAAGTAATATATAAGAATATAGATTGAACAAGATAAAAAAGAGCTCAATGATACAATAAAGACAAAACAAACAGAATAGGTATTCCGGTGATCCTATTCATCAATCGAAAAAAATCCAATTCACTTAACTATTATTTTATTATTCTCTTATAATAATATCTCATATTTCACCGGATATATGCATTGCCCAAATTCATCTCAATATTTTGCACATAGAAGCTCACGATATATAGGTAGTCATTCCAATATTTTTATTTTATTGAACTCATGATAGTATATTTTTCATTTAATTACATTTATACACATATAACTCACGAAACACAACACCAGTAACATACAATTCAAGTATACACATTTTCCTCCCCTTCTCCCCCCTCCTTCCTCAGGCACACACCTCCAAGATCCACATCACCTCCTCCTCTTTCTTGATCAAGCACCTCACTCCTCCCTTATTTTGCTCTCGGCTTAAAGTTGATCGAACCAACTTGGCTCGATTGGTCTCATGCCGAGCTTAGTCTGGCCGAGCACTAAATGGAGGAAAGAAGAGAAAAATATAAGAAAGAAGAGAAAAGAAAAGAAAAAAATTAATTGAAGAATAAATTTGGAGAAGAGAGAGTGTGTAGGGTTCTATTCAATTGGGAAAGTGAGAGATAGTTAGGAATTTTCTTGGAGGAATAGTAACTCAAAAGAGTATTAAATAGGTGACATAATTTTGAAGATATTATCTTATAAGAGAATACTCTATAGCTCTCTCTCCACACCAAACTCATTGTACTCATTCATCTATATGCATTCACACACACACATATATATGTGTATACATACGTATGTATGTGTATATATGTATTTGTGTGTGTATAGAGAGAGACTCGAATCATTCTGGAAGGATTTCAGGCAAATCCTTCCCACTAAAATATAACTCTACAACATCTGAAAATAAGATCCACTCTTTTGAAATTGATCTACATTATTAAGTAATTAAAAATAAAAATTATGTATTTTGAATAATTTTTTCCCATTCATCAAGTAGGCACAAAATGAATGACCGAAATAGCGATTTGGTTAGTTTAACGGTTTAGAATATTTGAAATCTAACAAAAAAATGTGTGAGCATTTTTAAGTGTTTAGATCATGATGAAATAGTTGATCGAGAATTTATATGTCTAAAGACGTAGATCTAAGCAATATGCTATTTTCGGCTGTCTATTTTGTGCTTACTTGATGGATAGAAAAAAGTATTAAAAATACATGATTTTGATTTTTAGTTACTTGAAATAATGTAGATCAACTTCAACCAAATTGCATTCAGATGTCGTAGAATTGTATTTGCGTGAGAAAGATTCGGCCTCGAATCCTTCCAAAATATCACAAGTCTAACTATATATATTTATGTATGTATATATGTATATGTATGTATGTGTACAAGAAAATATTCTAGTGAGAATCAGACTCACAATAAGCTTCATGCAAACTCCATGGTGAGCCATCCGATGGATGATCTGAACCGTTCATCTTGATTTACATTCTCAAATTAGTTAACAATGAAAATCATCATGTGATTTCATGTCTTTCACTCATGCATTAAGTGGTTACACAAAATATATAATATTAGCCATAGAAAAAGTTGTCATTTGATATATAGGTAAAAGAGTTCAAAATCACGTTTATTTTTATTGTTAGTCTACTTTGAGTATGTAAATTAAAATTAATGGATCAGATCATCCATGAAGTGGCTCACCGTGGAGTTCGTATGAAACTTATTGTGAGCTCGATTCTCAGTAAAATACTTCATATATAATATATATATATTATATATATATATATATATATTATATATAATATATATATATATATATATATATATATATATATTATATATATGTTGTGTGTATAATATTTGTAGAATTCTTATATTTATCCTTTCTCCTCTTGCATATATATTAAAATAAAATAACTTAAATATAATTAAAAATATATTTATTAACTAAAGATCGAATCCATTACCATACGAAATTAATCAATTTATTATCTCTAATGATTCTTTATAATCACATAAATTAAATAATCATAAATTAGGGTCTAATAATCCGAATGTTACACATTTTCTAATTAATATCATTGTTGCGCTACAAATTAATATTATCTTATATTTTTCAAACATTAAAAGTCAAAGTAAAAACTACTCGTCTTAGAAAACATAAGGTTTGAGACAAATAAGAAGAAAACATATGAATGCGCTCTTTTTTATTTAATTTTAAATAGCACTAGGTGTAACGGTCCCAATTTTAATTACCTCAAATTATCTAATCATCAGTTAAACAACAGCAATGATCTAAATCACACTGATAGCTCGGTTAATCCTCAATACTTATAAAAATTTTTGTAGTATTTCTTCTATAATATGGAGCCTTTTCTGATAAATCACTATAAGCAAATCTGATTTTAACATTGACCATGTGCCTATATACAACATCTTACGCAATTTATAATACAATTTTGGCTTAATATTGCCTACTTATAGATATATCACAGTCTCTACTAAATCTAATCATTCATCTAATTACAAGTACTCAAAATCCAGAGTCTGTGTAACCCCCTGTCCCTGGTGTACGTATCACAGTATCCGTATGCGATACGACGTACAAAATTGATTTGACCTCCGTGGTAATCCGATTGAGCTGATTTCAGTTTCAAAAATTATTTCTAATATTTTAAATTTTTCAGGATTTTCTAAAATTTTTCTGGATTATTTTGGAAAATCTCCGTAGTCGGTGTCGACCGATACCGATAATCGGCTCTACGATTTTTATTTCACAAATGGAGTTGTATTTTATGATTCTGCTTTCACATTGTGTCTTAGAATCGTATTATCTACGTTGGGATATTTTTGGGGATTTTTCAGAATTTATCGAAAATCGGCCAAACCGGTGTCGCCTGGTATCAACGAGACACTCCGAGATTTTTAATTTGTAAACCGGATAGAATTTCTGCAAACGTTTTCATATTACGTCTCAGGTTAATATTCTCTATTTTTTGAAATTTTCGGCGGCATCGTTCGGCACTGGTCGAATATTGGGCCATATTATAATAATAAAATATTATTTTAATTTTTCCCTTTCTTTTCTTTTTCTTTCTCTCCTTCTTCTCCACGCTTCTTCCACCGCCTAACCAACCGCCATTTCTTCCTCCTTAAAAATCTCCCCCTCTCATTCTCTCTCTCAATTCTCCTCTCTCTCTAAAACTCTCAAAAACCCCCTCTCTCTCTAAATTCCTTCTCCTCTCTCTATCTCTCTTTCTTTTCTCTCTCACTGTCTCTCTCTCCCACACACTCTCTCTCTCTCTCTCTCTCCCTCCCTGTAGGCGGAGGCAGACCGCCGCCGGCCTTGCCGCCAGCGCGCTGGTGCGCCCCGGTGGCCGGCGCGCCGCCGGGCTCCGCCCCCCACCTCCGGCCACCACCGTGCCTCCCAAAGCCGGCGTCGTCCCCCTCTTCTTCTTCTTCTTCTTCTCCTCCTCCTTTTCTGTTCTTTTTCTTCTCATGTCAACTCCCCCCCTCTCTCTCCACTCTTTCTCTCTCACTCACCCTCTCCCTCTCTAGCCCTCTCGGCCTGAACCACCGCCGGCGGCCGGGACCGCCGCCGGCGGGCTCCGTTCGCCGCCGGCCAGCTGGGCTGGCCGGCTGGCCAGTGGGTGCGGCAGTAGCGAACTGCTGCTGCTGCTGTTCTTTTCTTTTGTGGGGTTGGGTAAAACCCAAACCCATTAACTCCGATTGGGTTAAGTGGTAAACCCATAAACCCAAAACCCGTTACCCATTTAACTTAAGTATAGGGTATGGGTTGTGGATCCAAACCCGACCCGTTAACAGCCCAAACCCGCTTCGAAATCCAATAAAGGTAATTTTTCATAAAACCCCCTATTTCTTTTGTTAATTGCAATTGAATTATTTTTATTTGCATATTTAACTCTTTTTGTTATGTTTTGGTATTCGGGCAATATCGGGAGCATCCGGACTCGGATTTGGACGATTCTGGAACCGTTGCGATCGTGGGGAAGAGAGCTACCTTCCCATGGCTAGTTGTGAGTGTTTTCTTTTTAATAAATTATCTTTATTCATGTTTAATAAATTGAGTGATTGCTTAGATAAATAAATCGTGATTATGGGTAAAGCCCTAGCATGTTAATAAAGAACTTAATTATAGAGAAGGCATATTTGGTTATGCATGATAGTGTAATAAACATAACCAATCACATAATCATATCATCTGCTTCATGATTTCATTTAGCATATCATTAATATAAGATATACGGGATAGATGATCATACTAAAATGGTTCGATTATTAGTCCACATGTTTTTTTTTTACCTCTAGCACATCTGTCACTTCATGGACATCAAACATGGTTACGTCGTACTGTTACATGTGCCCTGATACACGCGTACTCCATGATAGCAGATATTGTCACTATTACACTGTCACCCTTACAGAGCCACCGATACACAGAACACTGTATTGCACATAAATATCTGTTACACTCTATATCGTTAATTGACGTTGTTTCACCATTACATAGATACTGAGATTCACAACACTATTACTGCATGTTTGTGAACTATTGATATACTGGTACGCTAGTACACTGGGTACCATCCTGTGCACAGTTACTTCATGTTTTACATCACTGTTCTATAGACGCATCGGTATACATGCATTGATTGTCTTTCTATTCCTGTTACATGATCATGGCTTTATTCCTGTTACATGGATCATGGATTTAGTCCTTTTGCATAGATCATGGTTTATATGATTGCTACATGGATATGCATGTATTCTCGTTACATGATGATTTTCTGTTACTGATATTGATATTCCCGTTACTGACTTGAGAGTTGTTGATATGCGATATGTGAAATCCACATCTATTGTTCCCGTTTCCGTTATATTGTTCTATGCTATCAACAGAGCTCGGGTCCGGTTATCAGGTTACCCGTATCATATACTGTATTTGTTCTTGTGACATTGTATAAGTGACATATCAAATCATAAAGCTAACTTGGGTTATGGGGGAGACTTGACAGTTGATTAGATCTTATCGGTGATGTACTGGTCCATATTGTTAGTCCCACTGTAGGGAACGTAGTGCTACCTACCAATTGCTCCATGAACTCCCGTTACTTGATTATTGTTCCCCTCTTAGCGGAGGGCCCTGGTCCTCAGCAGCAGGGTTTGTTTAAGGCCGTGATCCCGGTAATGCAGGGGATACACTACCTGATAAGAGCTCCTCGACCATGAGTTTCCAAGTAACATAATAAAACAGTATACACAATAGTGACATCGGGAACACTTGTTATTTGGTCACTCTCTCGTTTGGATAATGGTACCCGTATGCCATGTCCGGATGGGTTCGACTGGAGTGCGGGCTCAGTATGAATTGCCAGTGGAATGGGACACTGGAAGAGATTGATTATAATACCAGGTAGTACTGATTGCTACTATTGTATAAATGACATGACTTACCTGATACATGTATACTATTGTTGTACTTGTTACTGTTCCTGATGATATATGCGCCATCTTATTACATGTCTACTTTGTTACATTACCTGGTACATGTTACACTATATGTCGTGGCAAACTACGCATGTCTGCATTGTATATATTCTATATTTTGCAGATAGCATGATTGTATGTGCACAACACAGTAGGATGATTATGTTGCATACTTCATCTACATGTTCATGTACATCACTACCATGTTCATTTCCATCACGTCACCACTAGACAACATTATCTATTATATAAACTGGATACGATTAGAGACATGACCTGATGATAACCGGTTAGGTAGTGATGGTATTAAAAGATGACCTGTTTATAGATTTCTACTGCGTACATGTTTATATACTCCTGCTGCGTAGTATATGCTTATGGTATCCCTATTACAACATCATGTATTATATATATTATCATGTTGTATTACTATTGTATCTATTACTGCCTCCTTCATTTTATCACTCACTAGGTCGCTTTCTGACGACCCTGGGTTTGCGTGCCCAGGTTGGAGATCTGAGCTCTCGTATTATCAGATAGTCCAGTGGAGTGACATAGGATATTCCTCATCGAGACTATTTATAGTATCTTTGTGTTTTGTTCATGTTATCTCTTTTATCCCTGTTTTTATATCTGTTATGATCGCTAACCCCTTTCTGCAGGTATTCTTGTACTTCTTTCCTGCTGGACCCCTTGTCTATATGGAGGGAGCTATGTCCTGTACTGGGGCTTAACGTACGCGTGAGTGTGTTTTCACCTCACGTATGTACGTCGCCATAACGTCTCCGTATCCTTGGGATTGGGGCGTTACAGAGTGGTATCATAGCTTAGGTTCACACCTGGGGTGGGTCACCACCTGTGTCAATCCTTGAGCTCTTACCAACAGTACAATCATGTTCAGATTAATTGATCTGTATCTGAATTGGGGATTCCAGCAACGAGTATAAGAATACCATGACCTTGACAATTCATTCCGTTCTCGTTTGTATTCCTTCCTTCCTTTCTGTTGTCCCCTAGAACATCCGATTTCCTTCTCGCTTTCCTTGCATTGTCTTGCTTCCAATCCGTTAGGATGAGTTCACTACCATACTTCTTCATCCCGAGTTCCTTATAGATAGCAGAGTGCGCAGCGAAAGTGTCGTGGACCTGTAAAATTTTGGCTTTGGGGTTGAAAATCTTGTTCTCACACCTGATTGAAATTGCGAGGACGCTATTTTTTGTAAGGTGGGGAGAAATGTAACCCCCTGTTCCTGGTGTACGTATCACAGTATCCGTATGCGATACGACGTATAAAATTGATTTGACCTCCGTGGTAGTCCCGATTGAGCTGATTTCAGTTTCAAAAATCAATTTCTAATATTTTAAATTTTTCAGGATTTTCTAGAATTTTCTGGATTATTTTGAAAAATCTCCGTAGTCGGTGTCGACCGATACCGATAATCAGCTCTACGATTTTATATTTCACAAATGGAGTTATATTTTACGATTCCGTTTTCACATTGTGTCTTAGAATCATATTATCTATGTTTGGGTATTTTGGGGATTTTTCAGAATTTATCGAAAATCCGGCCAAACCGGTGTCGCCTGGTATCAGCGAGACACTCGGGATTTTTAATTTGTAAACCGGATAGAATTTCTGCAAACTGTTTTCATATTACGTCTCAGGTTAATATTCTCTATTTTCTTTAATTTTTCGGCATCGTTCGGCACTGGTCGAATATTGGGCCATATTATAATAATAAAATATTATTTTATTTTTCCCTTTCTTTCTTTTTCTTTCTCTTCCTTCTTCTCACACTTCTTCCACCGCCTAACCCAACCGCCATTTCTCTCTCCCCTTAAAAATCTCCCCTTCTCATTCTCTCTCTCAATTTCTCCTCTCTCTAAAACTCTCAAAAACCCCCCCTCTCTAAATTCCTTCTCCTCTCTCTATCTCTCTCTTTCTTTTTCTCTCTCACTGTCTCTCTCTCCCACACGCTCTCTCTCTCCCCTCCCTGTAGGCGGCGGCAGACCGCCGCCGGCCTTGTCGCCAGCGCGCTGGTGCGCCCCCGTAGCCGGCGCGCCACCGGGCTCCGCCCCCCACCCCGGCCACGCGGCCGGTGGCCGGCCACCCCGTGCCTCCCCAAAGCCGGCGCCGTCCCCCTCTTCTTCTTCTTCTTCTTCTTCTCCTCCTCCTTTTCTGTTCTTTTTCTTCTCATGTCAACTCCCCCCCTCTCTCTCACACTCACCCTCTTTCTCTCTCACTCACCCTCTCCCTCTCTAGCCCTCTCGGCCTGAACCACCGCCGGCCGGCGCCGGGACCGCGCCGGCGGGCTCCGTTCGCCGCCGGCCAGCTGGGCTGGCCGGTGGGTGCGGCAGCAGCGAACTGCTGTGCTGCTGTTCTTTCTTTTGTGGGGTTTGGGTAAAACCCAAACCCATTAACTCCTATTGGGTTAAGTGGTAAACCCATAAACCCAATAACCCGTTACCCATTTAACTTAAGTATTGGGTATGGGTTGTGGATCCAAACCCGACCCGTTAACAGCCCAAACCCGCTTCGAAACCCAATAAAGGTAATTTTTCATAAAACCCCCTGTTTCTTTTGTTAATTGCAATTGAATTATTTTTATTTGCATATTTAACTCTTTTTGTTATGTTTTGGTATGCGGGCAATATCGGGAGCATCCGGACTCGGATTTGGACGATTCTGGAACCGTTGCGATCGTGAGGAAGAGAGCTACCTTCCCATGGCTAGTTGTGAGTGTTTTCTTTTTAATAAATTATCTTTATTCATGTTTAATAAATTGAGTGTTTGCTTAGATAAATAAATCGTGATTATGGGTAAAGCCCTAGCATGTTAATAAAGAACTTAATTATAGAGAAGGCATATTTGGTTATGCATGATAGTGTAATAAACATAACCAATCACATAATCATATCATCTGCTTCATGATTTCATTTAGCATATCATTAATATAAGATATACGGGATAGATGATCATACTAAAATGGTTCGATTATTAGTCCACATGTTTTTTTTACCTCTAGCACATCTGTCACTTCATGGACATCAAACATGGTTACGTCGTACTGTTACATGTGCCCTGATACACGCGTACTCCATGATAGCAGATATTGTCACTATTACACTGTCACCCTTACAGAGCCACCCATACACAGAACACTGTATTGCATATAAATATCTGTTACACTCTATATCGTTAATTGACGTTGTTTCGTTTCACCATTACTAGATACTGAGATTCACAACACATTACTGCATGTTTGTGAACTATTGATATACTGATACGCTAGTACACTGGGTACCATCCTGTGCACAGTTACTTCATGTTCTTACATCACTGTTCTATAGACGCATCGACATACATGCATTGATTGTCTTTCTATTCCTGTTACATGATCATGCTTTATTCCTGTACATGGATCATGGATTTAGTCCTGTTGCATAGATCATGGTTTATATGATTGCTACATGGATATGCATGTATTCTCGTTACATGATGATTTCCTGTTACTGATATTAATATTCCCATTACTGGACTTGAGAGCTGTTGATATGCGATATGTGGAATCCCACATCTATTGTTCCCGTTTCCCGTTATATTGTTCCCGTTTCCCGTTATATTTTCTATGCTATCAACAGAGCTCAGGTCTGGTTATCAGGTTACCCGTATCATGTACTGTATTTGTTCTTGTGACATTGTATAAGTGACATATCAGATCATAAAGCTAACTTGAGTATGGGGGAGACTTGACGGTTGATTAGATCTTATCGGGTGATGTACTGGATCCATATTGTTAGTCCCACTGCAGGGGACGGTAGTGCTACCTACCAATTGCTCCATGAGCTCCCTTACTTGATTATTGTTCCCCTCTTAGCGGAGGGCCCTGGTCTCAGCAGCCAGGGGTTTGTTTAAGGCCGTGATCCGGGTATGCACGGGATACACCTACTCGATAAGAGCTCCTCGACCATGAGTTTCCAAGTAACATAATAAACAGTATACACAATAGTGACATCGGGAGCACTTGTTATTTGGTCACTCTCTCGTTTGGATAATGTACCCGTATGCCATGTCCGGATGGGTTCGACTGGAGTGCGGGCTCCAGTATGAACTGCCAGTGGTATGGGACACTGGAAGAGATTGATTATAATCCAGGTGGTACTGATTGTTACTATTGTATAAATGACATGACTTACCTAATACATGTATACTATTGTTGTATTTGTTACTGTTCCTGATGATATATGCGCCATCTTATTACATGTCTACTTTGTTACATTACCTGGTACATGTTACACTGTATGTCGTGGCATACTACGCATGTTCTGCATTGCATATATTCTATATTTTGTAGACAGCATGACTGTATGCACAACACAGTAAGATGATTATGTTGCATACTTCATCTACATGTTCAAGTACATCACTACCATGTTCATTTCCATCACGTCACCACTAGACAACATTATTTATTATATAAACTGGATACGATTAGAGACATGACCTGATGATAACCGGTTAGGTAGTGATGTTATTAAAGAGTGACTTGTTTATAGATTTCTACTGCGTACATGTTTTATACTCCTGCTGCGTAGTATATGCTTATGGTATCCCTATTACAACATCATGTATTATATATATTATTATCATGTTGTATTACTATTGTATCTATTACTGCCTCCTTCATTTTACCACTCACTAGGTCGCTTTCTGACGACCTTGGGTTTTTCGTGCCCAGGTTGGAGATCTGAGCTCTCGTATTATCAGATAGTCCAGTGGATCACGTAGGATATTCCTCATCGAGACTATTTATAGGTATCTTTGTGTTTTGTTCATGTTATCTCTTTTATCCCTGTTTTTATATCTGTTATGATCGCTAACCCTTTCTGCAGGTATTCTTGTACTTCTTTCCTGCTGGACCCCTTGTCTATATGGAGGCTATGTCCTGTACTGAGGCTTAACGTACGCGTGAGTGTGTTTTCACCTCACGTATGTACGTCGCCATAAGTCTCCGTATCCTTGGGATTGGGGCGTTACAGTCTGGCTATCATCAAGATCAATATCTTACTCAGATCGAAATTGATAACCATGCATAACCTTTCACCTATATATGTACACATATCATTATCTGTGCAACTCAATAACTACTGAGTTTATAATAATACACAAATATATCAATACAGGTCAAAGGATAATAAACAACATCAACACTATTTAAGATTTTGTCAGTGGTGTCCATGTCCTTCTAGTGTCACGTCCGAGAGTTTATTGATTGGGCCTTTGTCTTGACCTGAAAACATTTAGATGAGGGGGTGTGAGCTCGACGAATTAATGATTGAGGTTAAACTAATTTTTTTAATTCAACAATATTAACAGTGTGTAGTACATGATACAAGAAAATATGTGATCAATGGTATCAATTACAAGCAAATATAACTGTCTCAGCTAGATTCTCTATTTACTTCAAAATAATGTTCAATTAATCTGATATGTGTTACGCAACCATGTCGGTGTTTTTCATTTTAATTTGATGAATCCATATTTCGATGTCCCACATTACCATACACGGGTAGTACATCCAATACACGGGTAGTGTGCATACACATATATCGCATGTACATATATATCATCTTTACATATATATCATATGTCACCGTCTCCCCTTCCTATCGGCTCCCGCCTGGCCCCTTTCGTCGTGGGTGTGTGTGTAACACTGTCTTTTTCCTCCTACTGGCTCCCATCCGCCCCTTCCTCTTAAGTATACACATGCACGAAACGTATCATATGAAACTAAATCATACATCATATCAAGAGTTTAACAAAAAAGTATGAGCTCAAGCAACCATATCAGATTTATTTTACACATAATTATCTGATTTTCTCATTCCTATACTACTTTATACATATTCATCAACTCTTTTAAAGTTATTAATATAGTTGTTAACATCATCCGTAACAGTTGTAGGATTTCATCCGAACAATTAATTTAATGTGCAAACCCATTCTGGTTTAATCAGGACTATTACACCAACCGAGCACAATATGCATAACAATAACTTGTAACTACCAAATCTTGGTAACATAAGTTTATTATTTAGTTCATGTCAATGCCTTTGATACCACATTCCAGAATCAATATTAGATAAGTTTACTTATTCATCGAAGAATCATATTTGTATACTATATAATTAACTCTTATTTATTGAAAACCTGTTCACCTCTGTTTTTGTTGGTTTTCAGAATACCTAGTCGTACACTGATACCATAGAAGTGTATCTCTCATTCTCATGATCGCAACGGCTCGAAAATTATCCGAATCTTACTCCAGATGGCCAAGATTCGACCGAAATCAAAATCGATAATTCTAGGTTTAGTTTGTAATATTTCAGAATATCCTAGGGGCTACTGGTAATTTTTTTGAGTCTCAAAAAATAATTGTTGAATTATCAGGGAGCTAAATGACATTTATCTTTCTTTAATATATACGAATCAGGTTTGGGTCTTTATATCGGATCGGGTTGGTTGGATCGGACCTTATATGGGTGTTTAAGCCCAACAACAGCAGCAATATTCGATGCTGCTCCTCTACCCCTGGGCCCCGTGGCCACCGTCACCACCTCGCCACCGCGCCGCCACCTCTCGCCACCATCAGCGTGCCCCTGGCCACAAGTCAGTAGGGAAAAAAAAGGAAAAAGAGAGATGTGGAGAGGAGATGATGATGGTAATGATCACCGTTGTTGTTTCCACTCATGCACACACCACCGGTAGCTACCTATAACTCCGCCGCCGACCACCCAAGAGGGGGGAAGAGAGAGGAAATGAGAGATGAGAGGGAAAGAGCGAGCTTTCAAGAGAGAGGGGGAGAGAGAAAGCTAGAGTGAGAGAGGAGGAGAAGGAAGGGAGATAGGTGCTGCCAACTCCCTCCCTCTCGTGCCGGCGCTTCCCTTGGACATCACCACCTGCGGAGGTCTGTACTGCTCCAGTCGATCATCACGAAAGGGTAAATGAGAGAGAGGGAGAACAAGAGTGTGAGAATGTTTTTAGGTACGAGAAATGAGATGGGGGAGAGAGATTATGAAAAATGAGAATAATTTCCATTTCTTTTCTAAATATTTATTTCTAAGTTCTCAAATTTTGCCACCTCTGTTTTCTATTTCCCTAGAGCAATCCTAACCCTTCATCAAATGCCCGCATGCACACCTGCGCCCATTCCACTAAGTGTACTAAATTAATTAAATGGTTAAGAATTAGTGGGTATATATTTTCTTTTATACAAAAAATGATTACATCCATACATATGTACATATATATCTACATACATGCATGACACACACACTGTATATATATACACACACATACCCTCGTATGTATATTCCTCATTTTAGTGCTGTTTGGATTCAAGAAAGTGGGCGAAAGTGAGGAAGTGGGAAATAGGTTTTTTTTTTCTTTTGAAAAAATAAGAATTTGTGTGTATCTTTTCTAGTGTTTGATTAGTAGTTGGGAAGTAGAAGTGGAAAAATATATTATATTTTTCGGTATTTGTTTAGTAATTGGAAGTGGAAGTGAAAAATTGACCACAAAGTTGACCGTAAAATAATATTAAAATAAAAAGGAATGTAAATAGAATGCAAGTGAAATTACATTTATCACAAATTAACTATTTTAAGGTACAACTTATTACAAATGAGATTTACATGACCACAAAATTAACTGTAGAACCTAGAAATGAGAAAATGGTTGTGTATAGAAAAAGAGAAAAGAAAAAGGGTTTTCTCATTTTTCTTTTCCGGTGTTTGATGGACAACGAAAGTGGAAAATGACACTTCCTCACTTCCATCCACTTCCTTGAATCCAAACAGCCATGTATTTTATTTAAAATGTGTTCACAAAATATTTGCTTCATCATTACGGATAAGTTCCATCAAATTTTGGTGATATAATTATCACATAGACTATTGGTTCCGATACCAATTCTAATTACAGATGTTATCTCATAGTTTTGAAGTAATCATATATTAACTAATAATTTCATGGTCACAGAATTTATCAACTCTGACTACTCGGTATAATCTTATAATTGAGAATTAATGCATCAATTAGGATTTTAAAAATAAGGTGTTACATTAGGGCTCAAAATGGAGGCCCGAGGGCCGGGCCCAAGGTTCTTGGACCAGGCTGGGGCCGCTGAATTAGAGCCCAGGGCTGAGGTTATGACAGATTTATGGCCTAAATATCTTAGTCGGGACCGGGGCCTACCCTGAACCTAGTCTGGCTCAGACCCATTATTTTCCTAGGTTGGCAAGGCCTGGAACTAAATGTGCCATAAATTTTTGGTCTAGGCATAACCTGAAGTACTATTTATAATACTCGTGTACTGAAATTTTTCAGGCTGGCCCATCGTGTCTTGAACCGGCCCGGGCCCATTACTGATCCTATTTGTTGTCCTCCTTTAGTTGCCAGTACCGAGAATGCACTGAGAGTGCCAATGTTTATGAAATCGTTAAACTGAATTTCCCCTTGATCATAAGTTCAAAGTTAGTCGCTTAACGTCGTACGTACACCAATACTGAGCGTCACCAAATAATTAATGACTACTGACGCCAAACGAGCATCAAAATCGCAGAACAAGAACGATGAGAAACAAGCCAGTGACGAGACTACGAACATGGGAAGAGGTCCAACAAGCTCGGAGTTTTTCCTTTTGTTCCACTAATCTCAGAGAGCCTTTTGCTTCACTAATCTGGGTTTTGTTTGCAACTTTTTCTAGGATCAAGTGTTGGCATTTATTCTATGTCCAACCTGAGTTTCAATTTCATGATTTTCTTAATGCACTCTTTGTAGTATTAACTGTAGTATTTTCCTGAATCCTGATGCACTCTTCAAACACTAATAGTACTTTCAAAACATCCAAAGAATTTGGGATATTGAGAAGCCTGAGCTGGGAGAAATTCTTATAGTGTGTACTGACTTGGAAAAAAACTATGCAGAGACCAAAGAGGAGCGATGATAAGCAAATAGGCATTCATAAAAACAGTGTTCGAAGAGTTTCAATTAGGGGTGCCACCGGATATGGATTATCCGCGAATATCCGCATCCGAATCCGCCTCCAATCCGGATACGATATCATTTTTTCACATCCGTCAATATTCGATCCGTATCCGTATTCAAAAGGTAGGTGCGGATACGGATATGGTAAAAGTAATCTTATTCGTATCCGATCCGATATCCGAATGTTGCGTGTTTCATAATGATATCGGTATGGATAAGACTATTCTTCAATGGAATAAGCTATTAAATTTTGATATTTTGAGTTGGTGAAAAAGTAATAGTGAAAATTATTCGATTCTTGTAAGAGCACCACATGATATTTTGAGTATTTCGACATAAACCATGTCATCCAAATCGGCATTTAGCACCGGAAGACGTGTAATATATTGTTATAGAAGTCAAATGACAATGAATACGATGAATGTATTGATATGTACCAATAATATCACAGTATGTATCACATTTAATATTGTAGTAGATAAGATAAAAAGTAATATAAGTATTTCTGTTTAATTTATCTTTAACCATATCCATTTTTAACATATCCGATTAGTATCCGCATCCGATCCGCTAATATCCGATTTATATCTGATATCCGATTTTGGCGGATACGGATATCATTTTTTCACATCCGTCAATATCTGTATCCGTATTCGTATCCGAAGGTTGGGTGCGGATATGGATACGGTAGAGGTAATATCCGATCCGTATCCGATCCGATGGCACCCCTAGTTTCAATAGATACAATACGTGGGAGGGAGGGAAGGGGCATCCAATAATTTTCCGTATCTTTTTTTTTTTTTTTCCTGCTAATCATGGGAAATTTCCCGGAATATACCAGACCATAAAATAGAAAAGGTTAAAAAAGTCCAGATGGACAGTGAAATTATAAATAGTCATATGTAGATTGAAATAAAGGCATAATAGCATGATAAATATAAACAAGGGCAGATAGTGAATGAAGTTTAAGGCAGGGATAAAAAACTAATTTTGTATTAAAAAATGGGGTATAGACATATTTTTCCCTTTTCTTTTTATGTTTTTATTTAAATTTCTCATAATCCCCCTTTTCCCCTTAAAAATGGGAGAAAAAGAAGATAAAACCATCTTATACACTTCCTGGACAGCTTTGTGTATTACACAAGGGGAGTATCTTCTAAATCTTGACTCATACACCAGTGCCACTATGCCTTTTTTTGCTATAATCTGAAGTTTCCCTCCATTGAAATTTTATCCTCTGATTCACCATTGTATCTGCCTACAACATTTAGGGGCTGTTTGGTTGTTTGCAAAACTTTGCAAAATGTAAAAAGTTTTGCAACTTTACACTTTTCACTTGTTTGTTTCCATTTGCAAATGCAAAAACTTTTCCAACTTACAGTTGCTACAGTTAAATTTGTGGTCATTAATTCTCACTTTTACACTTATATTTTCTCACTTGCAGTTGCTACAGTTAAATTTGTGGTCATTTAATTCTCACTTTTACACTCATATTTTCTCACTTGCAGTTGCTACAGTTAATTTTGTGGTGATGTAACTCTCACTTGTAGTACACCATTCAAAACAGTTACTTGATAATCAATATATAATTTAATATTTTTAAATTTAATATTTTAAATATTGTTCAATTTCTTATTAAGTATTTAATTATTTTATATTTTTAATCTTTAATTTTTATTGTTTTTAATATTGTTTTAATATTTAATATTTTACTATTTTAATTTACTTTTTTTATTTAATATTTTATTTAATATTTTATTATTTTATTAATACTTATTCCATTTTTTATTATTTTATTTAGAGTAAATATTTTATTAATATAACAATATTATACTTTAATATAAAATTACTATATATTTAGTTATTTAATTTTTAATATAAAAATACTTTTTTAATATCATAATATTTTTATTATTATATTAATATTTTATTATGTTAATATTGTAATAATAATTCAGTATAATAATACTATAATGATAATTTATTATTAAATTATAATTATATTTTACTTTGTTAATTTATATTTCTATACTATTACAATAATATTATAATAAAATTTTTACTATAATAATTTTCAAGTATTTTTAATATTATTACTATATTTTACTATATTTTATTTCTTTTTAACATTTTTTAATATTTATATTTTTTAGTATTCTTAAAATTTTATTAATGTTCTTTAGATTTTCTTAAATTTTTATCATTTATTTAATTAATATTTTAGTAATATTTTACTATTTATACTAATATTTTATAATATTTATTATATAAATTATTTAGATTATTAATTTTTTATCTCAAATTTATTAATACAATTTAATTTGCAATATTAGATTTATTTAATAGTATTTATAATATTTAAATCACTGCTACAGTTAATTTTGTGGTCAACTTTTCACTTTCACTTTTACATTACCAACCAAACACCGTAAAACACAAAATACTTTACCATTTACACTTTCACTTTACCAACCAAACACCGTAAAACACAATATACTTTTCCATTTACACATCACTTTATCAACCAAACACCGTAAAACACAATATATTTTCACTGCTACAGTTCACTTTTTCCATTCTCATTTTACAACTTACGACTTGCGACGTTTTGCAACGAACCAAACAGGCCCTAAGTCTCATTGTCAATTTGAATATTACCAATCGTTTTGAACCATTTGAATCCATATATATATGTATACATAGACCATCGAAAAGCGCAAAGAGAAGCTAGTATGCAAATTAAAAAAGTCTATATGGGTTGAAGCAAGCTCCTCACCAGTGGTATCACAAATTTGATTCTTTTACGGTGGATCAAGTTTATGCTCGGTTAGTCTCAGATCATATCGTGTATGTTTAAAAGTTCGACAGTGATGATTTCATATCTTGTTGATTTATGTCGATAATAGGTTGATTCTTGGCTGAGACAAGTCCAAGATTGAAAAGCTAAAGAAGAAGCTCAGTAAGTCTTTTGATATGAACTTGAAACTGACAAGAAAATTTTAGGGATGAAGATCTCTTATGATCAAAAGACGAGGCATCAATGAGTATCATAGGAGGGCTACATTCTGAAGGTACTAGAAAAATTCAATATGCATCAAGCCAAGTTAGTTGGTCCTCCTCTCGCAAATCATTTCAGATTGAGTTCATAACAGTGTCCCTCAACTAAAAGGAGAAGGGGGTGATGAAGGAAGATCCATATGCCTTAGTTGTAAAAAGTCTAAGTACGTCATGGTATGTACGAGGTCCAATATTGCACATACAGTTGGTGTTGTGAATAGATTTCTTTCTAATCCCATGAAAAGAGCACTGGGCAGCAGTAAAGTGGATCATGAGATATCTCAGAGGGACGACGAAAGCCAGTTTAGGCTCAGAATCACACGAGCTTGTGTGTTAAAGTAATGCTGATTAGGCCAGAGACATTGATACAAGGAGATTGGCATCAGAGTACCTGGTTACTTTTGCAGGGGAGTTGTATCTTGGCATTCGAAGCCCCAGAAGTGTGTCACACTCTCTACTATAGAAACAAAGTACGTAGTTGTCACAGAAGGCAGTGAGGAGATGTTATGGATGAATCGATCTTGAAGGACTTAGATTAGACTCGCCAGGAGTATGTTGTTCAGTGCGACAACTAAAGTGTCATACATCTCAGCAAAAATTTAAGTTTTCACTCGAAATCAAAGCATACAGATATCCGATATCATTGGATAAGGGAAGTGCTCGATGTGAAGAAATTACAGCTTGAGAAAGTCTATACCAAAGAGACAAATGCGGACATAATGACAAAGACATTGCCAAAGAATAAACAAGGAGCGACGGGCCGACATGTACATCACTTTATGAGCCAGAAGTGCTGAGATCTCCTTCTTTGGACTGGAGAGGAAGATTGTTGGGTGGGGTCTATCCCAATGTGGGTTCACCACATGGAGGCCTAATCCCGCTCCATTATGGAGTAGGATTTCTGTGAGACACATATTCTGGCTCGGGAAAGAATCCCGAGTCCAATCTTTATTAGAAAGAGAACGCGAAAATGAGTAAGAATGCAGCGCGACGCAGATTCGGAGTTCGATTGCGAGTTGGAGAAATAATCTAAAAAAGGATTTAGAGACTTAATTGTCGATAAAAAGCCTCATTGGTATAGCCAATAATCCATTCAAAAATCAGAGAGAAAATATGAGAAAAAAGAAAAAGAGAGATTCATGCGAGTTTCTTCTTCTAGTCAGCAGCAAAAGCGAGAGTTTGGAGAACCCATGAAGGATTGAGTTTAGGCATTTAGTCTTCTTGGAAGAGGAATAGTTCTATCATTATAGCAGTAGGTTAAGTCCGCTGTAGTGGATAATTTCAGGCCGACAAGTGTTCAATAAAGTGCCCTTAATCTCTTATTGTATTCTTGAATTTTTAGGTAGGCAATTTGAGAAGTGGTGAGAGTAATTGCATATTGTTAATTTTTATTCTCATAATGAATATTTGTTACTGCTTGCCATGTGGTTTTGTTAGGATTATAAGTTGAATACGTCGTGAAGGAAGATAAAACTTCAGAGATCGAATAATGGACTAGCACAAAGAGATACATACAATCTAGTCGACTTATACATCTCAATAGTCGACTAATAAGTCGACTTGAAACGCAACTGAGAGTTGGATATTTTTAGTAGTCGACTTATTGCATTTATTAGTTGACTAATACACTCATTAGTCGACTAATATGGCACATAAGTCGACTAATAGGGCGGTTCTAACAGTTTTCTTTCTGGATCTGTTTTCAATTTGAGTTTAACTCTAGTTTTCTTCTCTTCTGAGGCAGTGTCGTTAGCATTGCTGGAGTTTGTATAGGACTTGTAACACCCCGTTCCTGGAATGCGTACGTAGATACGTATTCTGATTTTTTTAGCATATTTCTTTGATTTATCTTGTATTTATTTTTGTTTTGTGATTATTAGTGTGATCGTTTTGTGTTGGATTTAGATTCGTGGACTCGGAGTCAGCCCTAGTCTGAACCGGGGGCCCGAACCTAGTGCCTCGCTCGATTTGGCCTTTCTGCTAATCTAATTTGACCGATTTTAGTTTTAAATATCGTTTTCCAACATTTTGGATTTTTCATGATTTTCTGAATTTTTCAGAATTATTTGCAAAATCTTCAAAACTGGTGTCGGTCGGTATCGCTGACTGATTCCAGGATTTTTAGTTTTCAAATGCGATTGAATTTTCAAAAATGGCTTTCAGTTTACTTCTTAGAATTTCATTTTCTACCTAAATTCATTTTTCGATATTTTTCAGAATTTATCGAAAATCCACCGGTTTTGGTGTCGACCGGTACCGCCGGAAGATTTCAGGATTTTTAATTTGAAATCTACATTGAATTTCTCGAATCCGATTTCACCAAGCATCTTAAAATATTATTTTCTATTTTTGAGAATTTTTCGGAACGATTCTGAAACAGTCAAATTTTTATCCTATTTTAATAATATTATTTTTTTCCCTTTTTCTCTTCTCCATTTCTTTTCACTTTCCCCCCAAAAGTCAACCTGACATCCCTCCTCTCCAATCACATCACCAACCACCCCCATCACATCAATTCCTTTTTATATACCAATTTCTCCCCTTTCCTTTTTTCAACAAATCCTTTTTTTTCTCTCTCTTTTTCTTTTTCTTTTTTCTTTTTGTAACGCCCCGATTCCACGAATACGGGGACGTCACTGCAACGTATATACGCAAGTCAGAAGTACCTTCACGTATATACGCTAAGCATCAGTACAGACAAGAATCAGAGTACGGAAGCAAATGGTGCATTATACATTCCAACACATGAGTACATATACAAAGTTATCACCAGAGGTGATCCAATATTACATGAATATTATATCACAGATATGCGCAAATGCGGGAATACTAAGGATGTATAATAGTGAACAGAATATAGGCACTCACGAGTTTACAAAGGGAAAACTCGAGAGGCACACAGGGGGCCTAGAAGGATGAAGCTCTGCTCGGTCTGCTGAAGATCCACTCTACCGCTGCGCCACTCTGATCAGCAACAGGGAGAATCCACACGCTCTAAGCTCCATGACCTGAACGTGAGGTCCAGGGGAGTCAGTGACACTCCCCAGGCGAGTGGGATAGAAAGCCAAGTGGCGAAGCAAGGACGATGTAACGCCCCGATCCCGCTGGTACGGGGACGTCACTGCGACGTATATACGCAGGTCAGAAATACCCTCACGTATATACGCTAAGCATCAGTACAGGCAAGAATCAGAGTACGGAAGCAAGTGGTGCATTATACATTCCAATACATGAGTCCAATTACAGAGTTATCACCAGAGGTGATCAATATTACAATAATATTACATCACCAGATAGGCGCAATTGCGAGAATACAAGAAATATACATATATGAACAGTACAAAAGGGTGCTCACGAGATAGTTGGAGGTATCGCGAGCCAATCAGGAGGTGCAAGGATGGGACTGGAGCTACAGCTGATCTGACCGCTCCACAGAAGTAAACTTGGTCCTCAGCAAGAAGGATCCTCTAGCTCCAGGCTCCAGGACCTGGACATGAGAATCCAGGGGAGTCAGATGAAACTCCCCAGGCGAGTAGTAATACAAAGCCAAATGGCGAGTATGGGTAAGCACATGTGTATCAGTAAATCTGGATTATAAGCATGAAGACCATTTTGTAGACATAAGCATGCTAGAACAAGAGAAGCATAGAAGGTGACATTCATGGTATAACAAGATAAGCAGTAAAGTAGATAGGGCAATACTAGTTATCTCCTAAGCTAATATAAAACCGATAAAACAGAATAAAAACCGATTACGAGAAAATCCAATTGTACAGGTCTAAGTTATGGCTTCATGAGATTAGTACCTCGAAGGAATAATCCAAACAAGGAAACCCTCATCTATATACCCTTACCTCATGTTACCGTAACCTGAACGTGTACAGCTCGAGATCCAAACAATGCGGTGGAAACATATTAGAATTATTATTATGATTAGGCTGTCTAAGTTGTAGGTTTTAGTATGCGTCCCATTACACATACTTCTACTTACAACTTATAGAGCAAGTTATCTGGAAACTGATAAAGTTCGATGAATCATGTTCTGGATGGGTCCCGTACATGCCGGGACAACGGTTCAGGAGTATCCGGTGCTGAGCCGGAACGTACCGCTAGGTACCGGGACTTATGGACGCCCGAACAGGAATAGAGTATCGCAGATCCCTTAGAAATAGGTCTAGGGCGTGTGCATACCCGGCATGAATAATCAGGAGTAGGGGTGCCAGTACACCCCACGGAATCCCTGGTGGCCGCCAGGAGATCCCACAAGTAAGTGGCCATGCATGACTCGATAAGACCACCTTGAACATGATTAATCAGGGCCCATCAGTTTCCCCCAAACCGGTGCAAGTTGTCTAATTATAATAAGATATATGCCAGGTAAACAGGACAGGAATCGTAACAGGAATCAGGTATGGACAGGAGGTAGCCCTGCAGATTCAAGAGGTGGCCCCCACCACAAGTGTGATGTGGCACTTTGTTCTGAGGGGAATGGATTCTAGAGGTGGCCCCCACAGATTCAAGAGGTGGCCCCCACCAGGTATGGTGTGGCACTTTGTTCCATGTGGCACTTAGTTCCATTCAAGACTTGACAGGAACAGATAGTATAACATGAGTAGGTGTCAAGTAGGAGTATACCAGACGCAGGAAATAGCTGACGCGGGGTTCGCGTCGCAAGAATGGTAGACGCGGAAATGGCAAACGCGGGGTTCGCGTCGCAAGAATGGTAGACGCGGAAATGGCAGACGCGGGGAAAGTGAGCAGACGCGGGAAAGTGAGCAGACGCGGAAAAGTAGGCAGACGCGGGAAAGTGGGCAGACGCAGAAAAGTAGGCAGACGCGGGAAAGTGGGCAGACGCAGAAAAGTAGGCAGACGCGGGAAAGTGGGCAGACGCAGAAAAGTAGGCAGACGCGGGAAAGTGGGCAGACGCAGAAAGTAGGCAGACGCGGGAAAGTGGGCAGACGCAGAAAAGTAGGCAGACGCGGGAAAGTGGGCTAACTTTTGAGGGTTGAGTTTTGTTTACAATCATGAAATAATATCCAAGTCTTGGCGAGTAGGATTACTCGCCTAACAATGTTCCTTGCTGTGCCCAACGAAGGGAGGTTCGGCCCCAATCCAAAAGGAGGGTACCGGCCCTAAGTCTTGCCGCCGGAGAAGAACGCGGCCCCAAACCAAAAGGAGAGGCCGGTCTTCACAAGAGATGGAGGTTGATGGTGCAAGTATAGTTTTCTTGCCAAAATGGGATTTTGCAAACATGGTTGCGGGGAGCGACGGGTTGGCTAGAATGAAAGAGCTTGCCGAGGAGTTGATATTGGTGGGGTTCGTGGTGTCCAAGGAGTTGTAGGTGGTGGTGGAGATGGTGGTGAAGTTTTGGTGGTGGAAATGGGTTCTTGGTGTTTCTTGGTGGAGAAGAGGTTGAAGAAGGTGATATGGGGGTGTTGTGGTTGTTGGAAAAGGAGTAGAAGATGGAGAAGAAAGAGGTGGTGGTGTGGGTGGTGAAAATGGAGGTGGAGTAGGTGGAGTATATGGTGACCAAAGGAGGGAGAAGGAGTTTCTCTCCTTGCTCTCTGTTGGAGGCTGCAGGAAACAGAAGAAGAAGAGAAGAGAAAATGAAAGAGAGAGAGAGAGAGGGAAGGGGTATTTATATCAAGAGAGGTAATGATTGGAGGTTTGACTATTGGATGCCAAAAGAGACCAATGTCTCCCACTCAAACGCAGCCCACAAAGGGAAGCTTGCGTTTAGGCCAAAATGAGCCAAACGCGGGAATGAAAGTGGCGTTTCAAGGGGGAAGCAAAGCTGCGTTTCACAAAAGGACAAAAAGGCATGATGAATTGATGGGAGTGAGTTGCAGCACAATAAATGAAGTATGGGAGAGGTGAGGAGAGGATCTTTGCATTAAATGCAAGATCCGAGGATGGTGAAGCTGGCGTTTGAGAAATGGGAAAAAGACAAGGTGGTAGGTATGGGCAATATCCTCGGTATCTGGGAAAATGCAGAAAACTCCAGGAAAGCCCAAAAATGAAATAGCTCGGAATGTTTCCCAAAAATTCTCAAAATTATAAATATTATAAAATGATTTTTGGTGAAATCGGTTTTCAAAGATTCAATCTCATTTTCAAGTTAAAAATCCTGAAGTCAACCGTCAATCTCGGTATACACCGGATTGGCCGGATTTTGATAAAATCTGATAAATCCCAGAAAATGCATTTGGATAGAAAATAGGATTTTAAGAAATAATGTCTAAAGACACTTCTGGAAATTCCAAACCGTTTGTAAATTAAAATCCGGGAATCGGTCAACGGTACTGGCCAACACCGGTTTTGAAGATTTACAACTTAATTCAGGAAAATTCCAAAAATCATATAAAATCCAGAATATTGAAAATAATGTTTAAAACTGAAATCGGTCCAATCGGAACACCAGAATGTCCAAACCGAGCAATACTCTGGGATCGGGCCTTCGGTTCAAACTAAGGTTGACTCCGAATCCACGAATCCAGATCCAAGACAAAACGATCATATAAATAATTCATAATACAAAACAAATACAGGAAGCAAATCGAAAAATACGATCGAGAAATCTGAATACGCAACTAAGTACGTATTCCAGGAACGGGGTGTTACAATCCATCCACCTTACAGAAAATTGCGTCCTCGCAATTTCGCTAAGGGTAAATTGAACACAAGGAGGACAAAGGTTGGAATAAAGGCTTCATAAAACCAAAACAGGATTAAGATGAACACAGGAAGGACCAGGATGGACAATGAAAACAGGATAAGGAGGAATATCCACGAAGGATTACCAACTCAAAATACAAAAGGTCAGGGGTTGCTGTCACAGTAACTTCCTCAAGGTTCCTGCTCCAGATACTGAGCTTCATACTCTGCTGCTGCTTCCTCTGATACCTCTGCCGCCATGTTGTGAACTTGGCCCCTGCCATAATCTGCTCTGGGCCTTGCTCCTCTCTGTGGGTGATCATGTTGCTGAGGCGGAAATGGAGCTCTTCGGTCCACGGGTTCTGGGTTCCTTCTCAGTGGTGGAGCTGGAAGTGCCAGGGGTGCTGCTCGTGCTGGAATTGCTGGTGGTATTGGGTAATTCCTCTTGAATGGACAATCACCTATAGAGTGATTTCCAGATCCACATACCAAGCATAGCCTATTAGCTCTTCGACAATTGCGTTGGATGTGTCCGGGCTTGTGGCAGTACCCACATATCATCTGCTGAGGGGAAGGTTGGAACGGTCGCTTAATCACTGGACCATGGGTTGTCCTAGCTGTATCTTCCTCACTTATCAACTGAAAGGGCCTCTTCACTGACTTGTTCTGCACCTGGTTCTCATTCTTCTTCTCCAGTCCCCTTTCTACTTCACGGGCAATGGAGAGGACCTGAGAGTACGTCTTCAGCTGTTGAGGGATAAGGAACATCTGGACATCCATCTTCAGTCCTTGCTGAAATCTGCTTGCCCTTTTTTCTTCGTCTGACACCATGTAAGGAGCAAACCTGCTAAGCCTCAAGAATTCAGCAGCATATTCATCCACTGACCGGTTCCGTTGTTGTAGCCGGATGAATTGTTCTTCCATTTCTTTCTGAGCTGTTGCCGGGAAGAATCTCTCATAGAAACCCTTTGAGAATTGATCCCATGTGATGGGTTTCTCCAGTGTTGCTTCTTCTGCCAACCACCAAGTTCTGGCCACATCTCTTAGCTGTATCTTGGCCACTTCCACTTGGTTCTCATCAGGAACTCGGGCCGCCTTCAAGAGATCTGTTGTGTCTATCAGCCACTGTTCTGCATCCAAGGGCTTCTCTGTACCTGAAAATACTGCCGGTTGTAGCCTCCTAAAGTCTGACACATTGCCTGGCCTCTGTTCTCGGGGTGCGACCAACAGTCCTTGACGTAGAAGCTCTGTCTGCTGTTGTTGACTCTGCATCATCCCTTGAAGTACCCTCATCATACCATCACTATCTCTGTTGGGTCCATCTTGAGAGACACTAGGGCCATTGCGTGTTCCCCGTCTTTCCATATTTGAGTTGGTAAAAGGGTAACAAGAAGGAGCTGGAAGGTAAAAGATTAATGGGTCTCAGGACACAAGGAATGGATCAGAAGAAAGAAAAGATAACTCTGTACTTGTAGTTGGAATGTATAACCGAGACTCATGCATTCCAGTTGCAAATTTCTTTACCATTAATTTGCCATCTGGACGTACTGAGGAAGTAAGAGCCTAAGCTCTGATACCATCCTGTAACGCCCCGATCCCGCTGGTACGGGGACGTCACTGCGACGTATATACGCAGGTCAGAAATACCCTCACGTATATACGCTAAGCATCAGTACAGGCAAGAATCAGAGTACGGAAGCAAGTGGTGCATTATACATTCCAATACATGAGTCCAATTACAGAGTTATCACCAGAGGTGATCAATATTACAATAATATTACATCACCAGATAGGCGCAATTGCGAGAATACAAGAAATATACATATATGAACAGTACAAAAGGGTGCTCACGAGATAGTTGGAGGTATCGCGAGCCAATCAGGAGGTGCAAGGATGGGACTGGAGCTACAGCTGATCTGACCGCTCCACAGAAGTAAACTTGGTCCTCAGCAAGAAGGATCCTCTAGCTCCAGGCTCCAGGACCTGGACATGAGAATCCAGGGGAGTCAGATGAAACTCCCCAGGCGAGTAGTAATACAAAAGCCAAATGGCGAGTATGGGTAAGCACATGTGTATCAGTAAATCTGGATTATAAGCATGAAGACCATTTTGTAGACATAAGCATGCTAGAACAAGAGAAGCATAGAAGGTGACATTCATGGTATAACAAGATAAGCAGTAAAGTAGATAGGGCAATACTAGTTATCTCCTAAGCTAATATAAAACCGATAAAACAGAATAAAAACCGATTACGAGAAAATCCAATTGTACAGGTCTAAGTTATGGCTTCATGAGATTAGTACCTCGAAGGAATAATCCAAACAAGGAAACCCTCATCTATATACCCTTACCTCATGTTACCGTAACCTGAACGTGTACAGCTCGAGATCCAAAACAATGCGGTGGAAACATATTAGAATTATTATTATGATTAGGCTGTCTAAGTTGTAGGTTTTAGTATGCGTCCCATTACACATACTTCTACTTACAACTTATAGAGCAAGTTATCTGGAAACTGATAAAGTTCGATGAATCATGTTCTGGATGGGTCCCGTACATGCCCGGGACAACGGTTCAGGAGTATCCGGTGCTGAGCCGGAACGTACCGCTAGGTACCGGGACTTATGGACGCCCGAACAGGAATAGAGTATCGCAGATCCCTTAGAAATAGGTCTAGGGCGTGTGCATACCCGGCATGAATAATCAGGAGTAGGGGTGCCAGTACACCCCACGGAATCCCTGGTGGCCGCCAGGAGATCCCACAAGTAAGTGGCCATGCATGACTCGATAAGACCACCTTGAACATGATTAATCAGGGCCCATCAGTTTCCCCCAAACCGGTGCAAGTTGTCTAATTATAATAAGATATATGCCAGGTAAACAGGACAGGAATCGTAACAGGAATCAGGTATGGACAGGAGGTAGCCCTGCAGATTCAAGAGGTGGCCCCCACCACAAGTGTGATGTGGCACTTTGTTCTGAGGGGAATGGATTCTAGAGGTGGCCCCCACAGATTCAAGAGGTGGCCCCCACCAGGTATGGTGTGGCACTTTGTTCCATGTGGCACTTAGTTCCATTCAAGACTTGACAGGAACAGATAGTATAACATGAGTAGGTGTCAAGTAGGAGTATACCAGACGCAGGAAATAGCTGACGCGGGGTTCGCGTCGCAAGAATGGTAGACGCGGAAATGGCAAACGCGGGGTTCGCGTCGCAAGAATGGTAGACGCGGAAATGGCAGACGCGGGGAAAGTGAGCAGACGCGGGAAAGTGAGCAGACGCGGAAAAGTAGGCAGACGCGGGAAAGTGGGCAGACGCAGAAAAAGTAGGCAGACGCGGGAAAGTGGGCAGACGCAGAAAAGTAGGCAGACGCGGGAAAGTGGGCAGACGCAGAAAAGTAGGCAGACGCGGGAAAGTGGGCAGACGCAGAAAAGTAGGCAGACGCGGGAAAGTGGGCTAACTTTTGAGGGTTGAGTTTTGTTTACAATCATGAAATAATATCCAAGTCTTGGCGAGTAGGATTACTCGCCTAACAATGTTCCTTGCTGTGCCCAACGAAGGGAGGTTCGGCCCCAATCCAAAAGGAGGGTACCGGCCCTAAGTCTTGCCGCCGGAGAAGAACGCGGCCCCAAACCAAAAGGAGAGGCCGGTCTTCACAAGAGATGGAGGTTGATGGTGCAAGTATAGTTTTCTTGCCAAAAATGGGATTTTGCAAACATGGTTGCGGGGAGCGACGGGTTGGCTAGAATGAAAGAGCTTGCCGAGGAGTTGATATTGGTGGGGTTCGTGGTGTCCAAGGAGTTGTAGGTGGTGGTGGAGATGGTGGTGAAGTTTTGGTGGTGGAAATGGGTTCTTGGTGTTTCTTGGTGGAGAAGAGGTTGAAGAAGGTGATATGGGGGTGTTGTGGTTGTTGGAAAAGGAGTAGAAGATGGAGAAGAAAGAGGTGGTGGTGTGGGTGGTGAAAATGGAGGTGGAGTAGGTGGAGTATATGGTGACCAAAGGAGGGAGAAGGAGTTTCTCTCCTTGCTCTCTGTTGGAGGCTGCAGGAAACAAAGAAGAAGAAGAAGAAGAGAAAATGAAAGAGAGAGAGAGAGAGGGAAGGGGTATTTATATCAAGAGAGGTAATGATTGGAGGTTTGACTATTGGATGCCAAAAAGAGACCAATGTCTCCCACTCAAACGCAGCCCACAAGGGAAGCTTGCGTTTAGGCCAAAATGAGCCAAACGCGGGAATGAAAGTGGCGTTTCAAGGGGAAGCAAAGCTGCGTTTCACAAAAGGACAAAAAGGCATGATGAATTGATGGGAGTGAGTTGCAGCACAATAAATGAAGTATGGGGAGAGGTGAGGAGAGGATCTTTGCATTAAATGCAAGATCCGAGGATGGTGAAGCTGGCGTTTGAGAAATGGGAAAAAGACAAGGTGGTAGGTATGGCAATATCCTCGGTATCTGGGAAAATGCAGAAAACTCCAGGAAAGCCAAAAATGAAATAGCTCGGAATGTTTCCCAAAAATTCTCAAAAATTATAAATATTATAAAATGATTTTTGGTGAAATCGGTTTTCAAAGATTCAATCTCATTTTCAAGTTAAAAATCCTGAAGTCAACCGTCAATCTCGGTATACACCGGATTGGCCGGATTTTGATAAAATCTGATAAATCCCAGAAAATGCATTTGGATAGAAAATAGGATTTTAAGAAATAATGTCTAAAGACACTTCTGGAAATTCCAAACCGTTTGTAAATTAAAATCCGGGAATCGGTCAACGGTACTGGCCAACACCGGTTTTGAAGATTTACAACTTAATTCAGGAAAATTCCAAAAATCATATAAAATCCAGAATATTGGAAAATAATGTTTAAAACTGAAATCGTCCAATCGGAACACCAGAATGTCCAAACCGAGCAATACTCTGGGATCGGGCCTTCGGTTCAAACTAAGGTTGACTCCGAATCCACGAATCCAGATCCAAGACAAAACGATCATATAAATAATTCATAATACAAAACAATACAGGAAGCAAATCGAAAAATACGATCGAGAAATCTGAATACGCAACTAAGTACGTATTCCAGGAACGGGGTGTTACAGACGAGCACAAGTGTGCATATAACAAATGATATCAAGTGGGAAGTACTTATGATATGATCAGATAAGATCAGAAGACAGGAGGGTTAAAATACAGGTAGAGAGCAGGTATGAACATGTATAACATAATCATCATAAAACAGGAAATCCGAAATAAACCCGATTACGAGCAAAACCGATTGTATAAGCTTAGGTCACGGCTCCATGAGACTAGTACATCGAAGGAATAATCCAAACAAGGAAACCCTCATCTATATACCTTTATCTCATATCATCGTAATCCAAGTGCATACAACGGAGTTACAAAGTGGTCATAACAGGAACACATAACAGGCATAACAGGAGTACATAACGGGAGTCATAACAGGAATCATAACAGGAGTCACAACAGGCAACGTTTATTATTATTACTCGTCTGACCCATATATCTAGGTATGTGTCCTGGTGTATACCTCAGCACACGTACATCCATATATAAGCTAGCCGAGGGTTGTTAACGGAAGCAGATGGAGAACTGATAGAGCTTCTTATAGTAGTTCCATACACCTGGAACCGGTTTGGAGGCCCAAAGTCCCCCTAACAGTAATCAGTATGGGCCCAAAGTCCCACTATTCACTTGCACCAGTATTTTATTCCATCACTATAAGCAAGGTATCATTCCGGCATCCATCACTTCCTCCCATTCCCCATACAAGTTGTCCTTTTTATAGCTTATTACATAATTATCAGATTAAGGGAATGAGCAGGATCATAACAAGTCATAACAAGAATCATAACTGGAATCATAACAAGTGATCAGGTACTACATTCCCGTTATCGTGATAATCAAGAAGTCAAGTGCATCATGCCTGGTGTTAAGAGATAGCATGATAAGATGATGATATTGGCAGGTAACAAGAGTTCAACGACCACGAAGGGTCGGCCACGCATGGTATAAAGCGGTAAAAGACATAGAACATGAAATAAAATACATGGAAACTAGAGCGAGAACACTCGCATAACCAATGAAATAGGAAAGCAAGAGGGTAGCGAGTGAGAACACTCACCTGATCGACGATAAAATAGGAAAGCAAGAGGAAAGCGAGAACACTCGCTGAAATAAGAAAGTCCAGAAGAAAGCGAGAACACTCGCATAATCAATAAAATAGTAAGATAAGAGGACAGCGAGAACACTCGCCTAAATCACCAGAAATGCCGAAAGGTCCGAAATCCATTGAAGCTCGGGACGCGCCATAATATATGATATGAATATGTAGAGAGAGAAAGTGAAGAGGTTTTGATGGTGGTGGTATTTTTGGAGAAGGTAAAGGAAAGGTGGAAGCTTTGGTGGAGTTTTGGAATTTGTGGTGGTTTCCATGGAGATGGAGGAGGAAGAAGGTGAAGGTAAAGGGTTGGAGAAGTTGTAGTGGTTGTTGTTGTGGTGGAGATGAAGGAGGAGTTGGTGATGGTGAAGGCTTTGATGAAGTGGTGAAGAGATGAATGAAATGAAATGGAGAAGGAGAGGTATTTATAGAGTTTTGGATTTGTGAAGGTGATGCAAATAAATAAAAGAGAGGGGCTTATTTGCAAAATGGAAGGGGGTGAGGTGTTTCTCTTGGCCAATCATGGGCTGCCATGGAGATGGAGAGAGAGTGGAGATATTTGTGGTGGAAGTTGGTGGAAGAAAATGGAAGGTTGGAGAAGGAATTGGAAGCTTGTAGAAGTTTGGAGAAAACTTAGGGTGGAAGGAAAAGGAAAGAAAGAAAATAGGAAAAGAAAATAAAAAGGGAAGATATTTTTGGTGGAGTGTTGGAGAAGTTTGGAGAAGCTTGAGGTGGAAGAAAAAGGAAGCTTGGAGAAGAAAATGGAAGCTTGTAGAAGGTTATAGAAATTGGTGGAAGGAAAAAGGAAACTTGTGGTGGAAGGAAAAGGAAATAAAGAAAAAGAAAAAAGAAAAAGAAATTAAAAGTGAAGATATTTTCTTGGGAGAGAAAATAAAAATAATGAAAGTGGCGGATTCCCGGGATTCAGTTGCGGATGCGGAAATCTTTCGGAAAAATACCGAAATCGTCCCGAAATCAAGTATTTTGGAACGACCCGAAATAATTATCAAAAATCAAGAATATTAAACTAAGACTCACGGTGAAATCTGTTTTAAGAAATACTTTATAGTTTTAAAACTAAAAATCCCGGAATCAATCAAGATACCGACTCCGGTGGAATTTTCATAAATTCATAAAATCCTCAGAAAAAGTATTTAGGTAAGAAATATTATTCTAAGAAATAATTTCTAAAGACTCTACTAGAAATTCTAATCGGTTTGTAAATTAAAAATCCGGGAATCGATCAGCGGCACTGGTCGACACCGGTTTTGAAGATTTTCAATCTAATTCAGGAAAATTCCAGAAAATCATATAAAATCTAAAATATTGAAAAATGATATTTAAAATTAAAATCAGTCAAATACAAGAAGTAAATCGAAAAATACGATCGGAAATCTGAATACGCAACTAAGTACGTATTCCGGGAGCGGGGTGTTACACTTTTCCTTTTCATTTCTTTTTCCCCTTCTCCTTCCTCCCCTGGCGCCCGACGACCCGCCATCTCCCCTCCCCCTCCGGCGCCCCGGCGGGGCTGAGCGCCGCCGGCGCGTCGCCGGCGGCGGGGCGCGGCCAGGGGGCCTGCTGGCCCCTGTGCGTGGGCGGAGGAGGGGCGGAGCCCCTCCCTTCCCCCTCTCTTTTGGGGGTGGCCGGAGCCACCCCTGGCGGCGCCGGCCACTGAGGGCCGGCGTGGCCTCCCCGGCTCCCCCTCTGGCCGCGCTGCCGCGGCCAGAGTCAGGCCCGGCCAGGGCAACAGGCCCTGGCCGTGGCCTGTTGGAGGGAGGGGGCTGCTGCCCCCTCCCTGTCTCTCCTCTGGGGTGGCCGTGGCCACCCCAGCGCCGGCGCGCCGCCGGCACTTCGCCGGCGGCCGGCGGCCGTTCCCGGCCAGGGGCTGGAAGCCCCTGGGCCTGTGCAGGGGGCTGCTGCCCCCTGCCCTATTCTGTGCTTTCTCTCTCTCCTATCTCTCTCTCATCTCTCTCTCTCTCTCCTCTCTTTACTCTCTCTCTCTCTCTCTAAATCTCTCTCTCACTCTAGTCCTCTACACTTTCTCTCTCTAAAACATCCTAACTCTCTCTAGGCTTTCTCCCTCTAGATTCTCTCTCTAAAAATCACTCTTTCTCTCTCTAGGTTTTCTCTCTCTAAAAATCTTACTTTCTCACTCTAGATTTTCTCTCTCTAGAAATCTCTCTTTCTCTCTCTAGAAATCTCTCTAGACTTTCTCTCTCTAAACCTTTCTTTCTCTCTTTAACTCTTTCTCTCTCCTCTTTCTCTCTCTAAAAATAATAATAAAATATATTTTAATACATGGATTGGTGTTGTGCACGGGTTTCTGGTGTTTCGGGATTTCTCGCGGTTTTCCGGTATTGAGGCGAGTACAGTTCTTTTAACATGCATTTATTTTATCATTATGCTAGTAACAGTCCTTTTGATATTCCATGTTCCATGTCTAACAACTGTTATCCTGCTTTTATATATGATATGGGAGTTGATATGTGTATCACCGACACTGACATGTTACACTGATGTTTGCCATGCTATTTTTGTCATATGATACTTGAGACCAGTACTTGCCATGCTATATTTGACACATGACACTTGACACCGTTATTTGACATGCTATGCTTGCCACATGATGTATTACACGGTATTTGACATACTATGTTTGCCATCTGATATATGACATGCTATACTTGCCACCTGATATATAACACCGATACTTGTCATGATATACATGACACCTGGCACCTGTATTACCTGGCATATTCATGATTATTATGTGACCAGACATCTGGCACTCCTGTATCTCCTGTATCTCCTGTACTCCTGTATCTCCTGAGCTCCTGTACTCCTGAACCCCTGAAAAAGGGTGACTCCTGATATTACACTCCTGTTAACTCCTGTAGTTGGATAATCATGATTACACTGTATACACTTGTGGACATTATCTTTGGACAATATGCATAATAAAATACTCAACTTTCACTGGGTGTGGGGAAACTGATGGACACCGGTTGATGTCATATTTATAATGGTATCTGAAGTGTCGTGTGGGGCGCGTAATGATAAGTCCCCGGAAGCAGTAGCCTGAATCTGAAGTGTCGTGTGGGGCGCGTAATGATAAGTCCCCGGAAGCAGTAGCCTGTACTCCTGAGCATAGTCCCTAGCTGAGATGGGACCCACTATAAATATGAGCCATCAGATTTATCAGTTTCCAAATAATAACTCGTCTTATTCATAAGTGGATGTATGTGTGCCGGTTAGCACATACAAAAGCATATGAATCGGATGAATAACATAAAACAACCAAACAGTAGTAATGTTAGGAACGTGTGATATTTGGTCTCTCCTTTGTTCGGGTCCTGATACTCACATATCAGACTCGGGTAAGTTCTACAGAGTGCGAACTCTAGTATGGACTATCAGTGATGTGAGACACTGGTAGGGAGGCGATTAAAATATCAGATGGTACTGACTATTATTATTGGATTAATTAAAATACAACACCAGTATATTCTCCAGTTTCAGTATTATGTTCTGAGTCGACACCATGCATTATGACATGATATATGTGGCACAAGGATTATTACTGACACACCTTAGTTCTGTTACCCTGAGGGCAACTCAAGTTGTATGAACTCAGATGATGGTGACACCAGATATGTGGTATATAGATAAGGGTTTTCTTGTTTGGATTATCCCCTTGACGTATCACTCCATGAATCCATAATCTGAGCTTATATAACTAGTTTTGCCCATGTTTATATTTATCGCGTGTTTAGTGCATTTATCACATGTTGCCATATTTTGTCGTATGATCATGTGTACCTATACTCTCCATACCGTTTTTCATGCATGTTTTCCGATTCAGATTTACTGATATACATGTATTTACTTGATCTCGGATTTACTGTCATTTTCATTATAATACTTGTCATTTCCTGTACCTGCATACCTGGACCACATCACTTGATCATGTACACGTGTGCCTGTTATGCACGCCATCTGGCTTCATTCTTTGTACTCGCTGGGGTTGCTAACAACCCTGGATTCTCATGTCCAGATCCTAGAGTCTGGACCATGGCGGCCTTGCTGTACCTGATCAGAGTGCGCAGCGGGAGCGTGGTTAGCAGTTACCTATCTGGACCCTCCTTCTTCCAGCTTCCCCTTGACCGGCTCGCGAGATTCCCATCGTGCTACTCGTGAGTACTTTCCAGTATTTCATATTGTGCGTCCTGCTTTTGTGCTTCTCAGTGATCATATATTCTTCAGATTATTATATCATGCCTTGTGATAACTGTACAGTTGTTATTATTGCTGGATTGTATATTACCACTGTGCTTCCGTACTCTAATTCCTGCCTGTATTGATGCTTAGCGTATGTACGTTAGGGTATTTCTGACCTTCGTATATACGTCGCAGTAACGTCTCCGTACCCTCCGGATCGGGGCGTTACAGGGTGGTATCAGAGCCTAGGCTCTCACATCCTCGGTACAATGCATGAGTCGTGGTTATACAATCCAACTGCAAGTACAAAGTTATCCATTCCCTCTTGATCGTCCTTTCCTTGATTCTTGAAATCTCTTCCATCCTTTTCCATTTCCGGTTCCTTTCATTCTTATACCAACTCAAGATATGGATAAACTGGTAGGATAGCAGCGAGACAGATGTGGTTCGCTATCATTATGTTCTAGTATTCTTCGACTTTGGGCCATCACCTGGTCTTATATTGGATGGTTCTTCGGCCTCGCATCCTATTCTAGTGTATGTGGATACATCGTGGGGAATCAGCACAGCAAGTGGAGTAGTCATCACTTATATAATCAGACAGACCGTATCATTACCAGAGGAGTGTCGGTATGGGACATTATTTCAGATTTATGGCTTCTGTCAGACTGAGTTATGGAGACAACATTCGGAACTCATTTCGATTATTGTGATTCTTGATCGCGTTCTCAGAGCCACCAGCTTCTGGCAATTTTTATGGATTTGATGGACTACGGACCCCGCTAGCCTCGCCAAGCGAGGGTTGTGTTCTAGTCACCCGTAGACCTAACCGGGTGTGGGCTTCGCTGCACCCTGGTGTTTAGCATTTAGCGTTGTGTTACGCGCTGGCTTCGCTGCGTGAGCTCCACCATGTGCGAGCCTCGCAGAGCGTTAGCTCCGCTGCACCCTAATGCTTAACACCTGAGATGTGTTACGTGATGGCCTTACCTAGGCTTGGTTCCGTCCGTGGCTAGTCCCTCCAGTGCTTTGCACTCTAGCTGTTCCTCGGACTTCTTCTGCCTTGTATGTTTTCATGGATCCGATGTACAGGGTTTTCTCGCTATATTTGAGCTATTGCCATGATCCGTTTGAACGAATCCATTCGGCCAACCTTGCAGAGATTGAGTATTCTTTAATGTTTCATGTGCAGTCGGGTTATCATTCAGAAGTCAGTCTTCAGAATTCTTTGTGGTTATTCTATATTCTCGGTTATGCCTTTCAGAGATTGTAATGCCCAGTATTCAGGAATTCTTAATTATTGGTCTTCTTGATTCATGCTCAGTATTGTCGGGGTTTTCTTTATCTTTGGTATTCTGGAGAAAGAGTGTGTATGCAGTATCAGTAATTCTACTACAGATTCTTTGTCAGGGACAGCTTCATGCCATGCGGGACTTTATATTATATTATGGATTTCTGTGGATTTCCAGAGATTTTATATTATGGATTTCAGCACTATGGATTTCTAGGGATTCTATCAGCTTTGCTTCGCGGTCCGAAAGAGCAGACGTCAGGTCAGTATTATTATGTCACCGTCAGAGGATATATATATGGCAGTAGTGCAGAGATGTCTCAGTCTTGGGTTTATCATTCAGCCAATTTGTGGGAATTATCCTCAGTTACTCATATCTTGATTGGTATAAATCCTCATTCCTATTCCTTTCTGTGTTCATCCTCCCCTTATCGAAATTTCGAGGACGAAATTTTTGTAAGGTGGATGGAATGTAACACCCCGTTCCTGGAATGCGTACGTAGATACGTATTCTAATTTTTCTAGCATATTTCTTTGATTTATCTTGTATTTATTTTTGTTTTGTGATTATTAGTGTGATCGTTTTGTGTTGGATTTGGATTCGTGGACTCGGAGTCAGCCCTAGTCTGAACTGGGGGCCGAACCTAGTGCCTCGCTCGACTTGGCCTTTCTGCTAATCTAATTTGACCGATTTTAGTTTTAAATATCGTTTTCCAACATTTTGGATTTTTCATGATTTTCTGAAATTTTTCAGAATTATTTGCAAAATCTTCAAAACTGGTGTCGGTCGGTATCGCTGACTGATTCCAGGATTTTTAGTTTTCAAATGCGATTGAATTTTCAAAAACGGCTTTCAGTTTACTTCTTAGAATTTCATTTTCTACCTAAATTCATTTTTCGAGATTTTTCAGAATTTATCGAAAATCCACCGGTTTTGGTGTCGACCGGTACCGCCGGAAGATTTCAGGATTTTTAATTTGAAATCTATATTGAATTTCTCGAATCCGATTTCACCGAGTATCTTAAAATATTATTTTCTATTTTTGAGAATTTTTCGAAACGATTCTGAAACAGTCAAATTTTTATCCTATTTTAATAATATTATTTTTTTCCCTTTTTCTCTTCTCCATTTCTTTTCACTTTCCCCCCAAAGTCAACCTGACATCCCTCCTCTCCAATCACATCACCAACCACCCCCATCACATCAATTCCTTTTTATATACCAATTTCTCCCCTTTCCTTTTTTCAACAAATCCTTTTTTTCCTCTCTCTTTTTCTTTTTCTTTTTTCTTTTCCTTTTCCATTTCTTTTTCCCCTTCTCCTTCCTCCCCTGGCGCCCGACGACCCGCCATCTCCCCTCCCCCTCCGGCGCCCCGGCGGGGGCTGAGCGCCGCCGGCGCGTCGCCGGCGGCGGGGCGCGGCCAGGGGGCCTGCTGGCCCCCTGTGCGTGGGCGGAGCCCCTCCCTTCCCCCTCTCTTTTGGGGGTGGCCGGAGGCCACCCCTGGCGGCGCCGGCCACTGAGGGCCGGCATGGCCTCCCCGGATCCCCCTCTGGCCGCGCTGCCGCGGCCAGAGTCAGGCCCGGCCAGGGCAACAGGCCCTGGCCGTGGCCTGTTGGAGGGAGGGGGCTGCTGCCCCCTCCCTGTCTCTCCTCTGGGGTGGCCGTGGCCACCCCAGCGCCGGCGCGCCGCCGGCACTTCGCCGGCGGCCGGCGGCCGTTCCCGGCCAGGGGCTGGAAGCCCCTGGGCCTGTGCAGGGGGCTGCTGCCCCCTGCCCTATTCTGTGCTTTCTCTCTCTCCTATCTCTCTCTCATCTCTCTCTCTCTCTCCTCTCTTTACTCTCTCTCTCTCTCTAAATCTCTCTCTCACTCTAGTCCTCTACACTTTCTCTCTCTAAAAAATCCTAACTCTCTCTAGGCTTTCTCCCTCTAGATTCTCTCTCTAAAAATCACTCTTTCTCTCTCTAGGTTTTCTCTCTCTAAAAATCTTACTTTCTCACTCTAGATTTTCTCTCTCTAGAAATCTCTCTTTCTCTCTCTAGAAATCTCTCTAGACTTTCTCTCTCTAAACCTCTCTTTCTCTCTTTAACTCTTTCTCTCTCCTCTTTCTCTCTCTAAAAATAATAATAAAATATATTTTAATACATGGATTGGTGTTGTGCACGGGTTTCTGGTGTTTCGGGATTTCTCGCGGTTTTCTGGTATTGAGGCGAGTACAGTTCTTTTAACATGCATTTATTTTATCATTATGCTAGTAACAGTCCTTTTGATATTCCATGTTCCATGTCTAACAACTGTTATCCTGCTTTTATATATGATATGGGAGTTGATATGTGTATCACCGACACTGACATGTTACACTGATGTTTGCCATGCTATATTTGTCATATGATACTTGAGACCAGTACTTGCCATGCTATATTTGACACATGACACTTGACACCGTTATTTGACATGCTATGCTTGCCACATGATGTATTACACCGGTATTTGACATACTATGTTTGCCATCTGATATATGACATGCTATACTTGCCACCTGATATATAACACCGATACTTGTCATGATATACATGACACCTGGCACCTGTATTACCTGGCATATTCATGATTATTATGTGACCAGACATCTGGCACTCCTGTATCTCCTGTATCTCCTGTACTCCTGTATCTCCTGAGCTCCTGTACTCCTGAACCCCTGAAAAAGGGTGACTCCTGATATTACACTCCTGTTAACTCCTGTAGTTGGATAATCATGATTACACTGTATACACTTGTGGACATTATCTTTGGACAATATGCATAATAAAATACTCAACTTTTACTGGGTGGGGGAAACTGATGGACACCGGTTGATGTCATATTTATAATGGTATCTGAAGTGTCGTGTGGGGCGCGTAATGATAAGTCCCCGGAAGCAGTAGCCTGAATCTGAAGCGTCGTGTGGGGCGCGTAATGATAAGTCCCCGGAAGCAGTAGCCTGTACTCCTGAGCATAGTCCCTAGCTGAGATGGGACCCACTATAAATATGAGCCATCAGATTTATCAGTTTCCAAATAATAACTCGTCTTATTCATAAGTGGATGTATGTGTGCCGGTTAGCACATACAAAAGCATATGAATCGGATGAATAACATAAAACAACCAAACAGTAGTAATGTTAGGAACGTGTGATATTTGGTCTCTCCTTTGTTCGGGTCCTGATACTCACATATCAGACTCGGGTAAGTTCTACAGAGTGCGAACTCTAGTATGGACTATCAGTGATGTGAGACACTGGTAGGGAGGCGATTAAAATATCAGATGGTACTGACTATTATTATTGGATTAATTAAAATGCAACACCAGTATATTCTCCAGTTTCAGTATTATGTTCTGAGTCGACACCATGCATTATGACATGATATATGTGGCACAAGGATTATTACTGACACACCTTAGTTCTGTTACCCTGAGGGCAACTCAAGTTGTATGAACTCAGATGATGGTGACACCGGATATGTGGTATATAGATAAGGGTTCCTTGTTTGGATTATCCCCTTGACGTATCACTCCATGAATCCATAATCTGAGCTTATATAACTAGTTTTGCCCATATTTATATTTATCGCGTGTTTAGTGCATTTATCACATGTTGCCATATTTTGTCGCATGATCATGTGTACCTATACTCTCCATACCGTTTTTCATGCATGTTTTCCGATTCAGATTTACTGATATACATGTATTTACTTGATCTCGGATTTACTGTCATTTTCATTATAATACTTGTCATTTCCTGTACCTGCATGCCTGGACCACATCACTTGATCATGTACACGTGTGCCTGTTATGCACGCCATCTGGCTTCATTCTTTGTACTCGCTGGGGTTGCTAACAACCCTGGATTCTCATGTCCAGATCCTAGAGTCTGGACCATGGCGGCCTTGCTGTACCTGATCAGAGTGCGCAGCGGGAGCGTGGTTAGCAGTTACCTATCTGGACCCTCCTTCTTCCAGCTTCCCCTTGACCGGCTCGCGAGATTCCCATCGTGCTACTCGTGAGTACTTTCCAGTATTTCATATTGTGCGTCCTGCTTTTGTGCTTCTCAGTGATCATATATTCTTCAGATTATTATATCATGCCTTGTGATAACTATACAGTTGTTATTATTGCTGGATTGTATATTACCACTGTGCTTCCGTACTCTAATTCCTGCCTGTATTGATGCTTAGCGTATGTACGTTAGGGTATTTCCGACCTTCGTATATACGTCGCAGTAACGTCTCCGTACCCTCCGGATCGGGACGTTACAGGACTAGAATGATCTTATGATTTATAAATAACCCCATGGGGTGGTCTTCAATGTACTATGATAGTATTGATTCGATATAGTTCCTAAAAGGTGAGAATCAATGTAAGTGAGAGAATTTTCTGAGAGAAATTTTAACTATAAGAGTTCGCTGGTCTAGACGGTCATCAAAGAGCTTGTAATATACTTAGCGAGAAGTGTGAGTGTTTTTCATTGTGCTCCTTTAAAGTTTAATAAAGTTTTTCCACTTTATCTCGTGGACGTACACACGATCTGTTTGATTGGTGGAACCACGTTTAATTGTGTTGGCTTTCTCCTCTTCGAAATATCTTATCTTTATTTCTTCATGTTGCATGACGATCCAGCTTTTTTTCTGTTGTGCCAATCCCAACAATTTGTATCAGAGCATATCAGTTCATTACAACAATTGGTATCAGAGTAAGGTCAATGTGAAGATGTCTACAATTAAGTTTGATATTCAGAAGTTCGATGGTGTCATCAATTTCAGCAGGTGATAGATTAGGATGAATGCCATCCTGACCCAGACTGGATTGAAAAAAACACTACTCGAGGAGGAGAAAAGTCTGAAAATATGAAGAAAAAAACTTGGAAGAAGTTCGATGAGAAAGCCTTAACAACTATTTAACTTTGCTTGGTGAACGAAGTATTGGATGAGTTTTCTTTGGAGAAAATAATATCCTCACTGTGGGAGCGACTTCAGGATCATTATCTGACGAAGATGTGGCGAATCGGTTGATTCTGAAGTATCGTCTCTTTCTTCTCCGCATGCATGAGGTACACCTGTCAAGTCTCAGATCGCAAATTTACCTCTATTATCAATGAGTTAGATCAAATTAGAGGTTAAGATAGAAAATGAGGATCAATCACTTCTACTTTTGTATTCTTTATCTTCTTCATACAAGAGTTTTAGAGAAGTTATCATTTATGGAGGCAAATCAACTATTAAGATCAATGAAGTTAAAGAGCATCTACTTAACAAGGAGAAAATAACAAGCAGTTGATGGGGGAGTCTCATCGCGATGATTTTGGGTAAGTTTTCTTTACAAAGAAGAAGAGTAATAATGAAAATTTACAAGTAACTCAAAACACAAGAATTTGATATGCAACTAGTGTCATAAGAAGGGGCATATTAGAGCTGATTGTTGACTCGAAAGAAGAAATAACAAAAAACTAATACCACTGAACTGGCTGAAGTGGATGAAGATAAGTGTGACGTTCTATCTGTTACAGACAGTTATGTCAGTAATAAAAATAGATAGATCATTGACTCTGGATGTTCACAGCATATCAGTTCAAATAGGAACATATTCTTCTCAAACAATTTGGTTCAAGGAGGAGAGATCCTCATGAGGAATTCTACTACGAGCAAATTGATTGGTAAAGAAACAGTCTAATTTCGTTCTCATGATAGATGCATCACTACAATACAAGGCGTTTGTCGTGTTCCTGAATTAAAGTATAATCTCATCTCTTTTGGAGCCTTACATGGAGAAGGGTTCAATCTCAGTTCTAAAGGTGATTTTATGAAAGTTTTCAAAGATGCTCAATTGAAGCTTCAAGCCGGAGCGTGTCGGCAATGTTTACATGTTACGAAATTCGGAGGTTACAATTGGTGGAGTGCAGTTATCCTCAATTTCAAGATCGGAGGTTATGGAACAATCGGAGACTATAATGGTTTTTCCAGTTCGGATGTTTAGTTTTACCCCAAAAGGAGATTGGGACTAGACGGTGTCAATGCACAACAAGAAAGTCCAGATCATTACTTTTGTGTTGGAGCAAATTCTCATAAATCTTGTATGGATGAAGGAGATTGTTGGACGATAAGTACAGGTCAAAATTGTTCAATTGCACATTGATGTGAGCACATAGAGCATGATGTCTATTCTCAGACTTAAAAATATTCAAGTCAAGGGGGAGATTGTTAGAATTGTAACTCTAATACTGTTGGCCCAAAGGCCCATCACTCTAGTTTTGATAATGATTAACTCATATAGTTATAATATAAATGATCTTGTGTTTGTATAGTTTCAGATATTTGATCAAGATCTTAGTCGGTGTTTAGCTTCAACAAAAGATTCGAAGTCAAAATTTGAAGCTAGCACGTGTTGATATAAAAGCCGTGCTTCAAAAATCGCATCAAGTACTTAAAAGGAGTCTAGCTCATTAGATCAAGATTTGGACCAAGTTAAGAAGGAGAAGAAGATTTTCAAGACAAGGTTTTCAAGACTTGAGTCTAGTTTTGTAAGTGTTAACATTTTGCGTTTTAGATAAAATGTAAATGATAGATTAGTTGTGAATTGCTCAAGCTCATACACACAAAAAAAAAAAAAAACTTATATAGTGTTTTCATAAGAATAGTTTTGATTTTAGAAAATACCATCTTAGTTTTGAGCTTCAAAGTATACATCCTTATGTTTCATGATTAGATTTCATCAAAACAAGTTTATATAATTTATATGTGTTTTGGATTTCATCCATACACATTGTTGGTTCAAATGTTTAAAAAACTTATTTGATGTTTCTATATCATGTGTTTAAGTTTTGTATTTATCAAAACTTATTTTAGAGCTTATTATCAAAAACATAGATATTTCAACTTACATGTATATTGGATCATATCCATACACATTAAGCTTCAAAAGTGTTTAAAATATCTTGTTTTTATATTTGAAGAAGTTTTGAAAAAGTTATTTTTCAAATTGAAGATTTTTTTTGAAAATACGGATTTTTGTTTAAGGCTAAATTTCTATATCACAAAAATGGTTCAAAAAGTTTGTAATATGTGTTGATTTTTGATCACACATATTTATACTTCAAAGTATTTCAATGAACTTATTTTTGTAGATTTAGTCGGTCGACCGGGCGGTCGACCGATGTGCACAAGCCTTGGCTTGAGGGCCGGTCGACCGGGCGGTCGACTGGCAGCCCCAACGGTCATAAATATGACTGTTAGTCGGTCGACCGGCAGGCCTATCTGGCCAGATTCTGAGCCATAACGGCTAGTTTTTGATCCCCTATAAAAAGGGGTTCTCTTGGCCAATTTTAGACAAGATTTGAAGAGGGTTTTTGAGCCAATTTTTCTCACCTTTCTCAGAGGTTTTCCAATAAGCTTTAAAGCTTAAATTCTATATCAAAAAGAGTGTTTACAAGAGTGATTCTCTTGTATTTTTCAAAAAGGATTTCTTGAGTTTTTTCTCCACAAATCTATCCTAGTTTTTCTCACAAAGGCTTGAGTTTTTTATTACCATATCTATCTATTGGAGCTCTGTTGTGAGAGCGTTTTTGGCGATCAAAGTGTAGAAATCACCAAGGAATCATCATTGTATTTGAGGAGGCGAATTTGTGGGTTCGCATTGTGTAGAGTTCTTGAGGGAACTCATTGTAGAGGTGCGGTCTCGGCAAGTTAGAGTGCTTGCGTGTGTTGTTCTTACGGGAACAAGAGAGGGACTTGTGAGTGCAAGAGTTCTATAGTGAACTCGTTGTAGGTGTTGCGACACCGAGTGATCTTGCGGGATCGTTATAGTGAAAATCCTTCATAGTATTAAAGACGAGGATGTAAAGCAAGTGTGCTCGAACCTCGAAACAATTCTCTCGTATTTGCGATTGCTCATCTCTATCTCTCTCTCTCACTTGCGTTTATATATCTTGCATGCTTATATTGTATATCTCTTTATATGCTTGATATACTTGTGCTTAATTGATATATACTTAGGATTGTTTGCTCACACTTGTATTCATCCAAGAGAGTCATAATGGCACCTCAATTCTTAATCTAGAGGAATCTTGAGGTGATAGTCCAGAGCCTTTCAGCGGGAATTCGGCTACACTCTTGTGTTATACTTTGTGTGTTAGCTTAATAGTTTTTATTTGTATATATAGGTTTTAATTCCGCATTAGTTTGCATTAGATTAACTAATACACCTATTCACCTCCCATCTAGGTGTATCTCAAATATGTCGTGAAGGAAGATAAAGCTTTAGAGGTCGAAGAATGGCCGAGCACAAAGAGAAACATATTGTCTAGTCGACTTATACATCTCAATAGTCGACTAAGCAGTCGACTTAAAACACAACAAAGAGTTGGCTGTTTTCAGTAGTAGATTTATTGCTTTTATTAGTTGACTGATCACTCATTAGTCGATTAATCAGGCACATAAGTCGACTAATTGGGCGGTTCTGACGGTTTTCTTTTCTGGATCTGTTTTCAGTTTGAATTGAACTTGAGTTTTCCTCTCTTCTGAGGTTGTGTTGTTCGTATTGCTGAAGTTTGTGTAGCACTAGGATGATCCAATGGTCTATAAATAACCCCTTGGGGTGGCCTTCAATGTACTATGACAGTATTGATTCGATATAATTTCTAAAATGTGAGAATCAATGTAAGTGAGTTATTCGTAAGAGAATTTTTAACCATAAGAGTACCCTGTTCTAGGCGGTCATCGAAGAGCTTGTAATTTTCCTAGCGAGAGGTATGAGTGTTTCTCATTGTACTTCTCCGAAGTTTAATAAAGTTTATCTCCCTTTCTCTAGTGGACGTACACACAATCTGTTTGATTGGTGGAATATTATTAAATTGTGTATTGGTTTTCTCTACTTCGGAATATCTTATCACTTCTTCTTCACGTGGCACGACTATTCAGCTTTTTCTTTTTCACTATGCCGATCCCAACAATTGGTATCAGAACATACTAGTTCGTTGCAACAGATTTTCCCCTAATGATTTTCACATAAATCTTGGTCTGTTTTGTTAATTGTTCTTCGTTAATTATTCTTCATACTTCGCCTACATTGGTGCTTTGAACATTAGGATAGTACAATCGAATGCTACTAGATCATCTATGGTCTTGTTTGCAACAAGAGTAAACTTGGTGTTAATGATAGGATTTGACACCATTAATTGATCATAATAGTAAATCACTAACAAATGTTCGAAGCTTTTGCCTTCTGCATGATCATGTTGCAATGGTGTACCCTTTATCGTATTTCTGGTTGAAATCAATTTACCAATTTAATTGCGCAAAAATTCTTAGCCTTGGATTGGGTTAGATTTCTAAATTTCTAATTTATAGCTTCTTAAATAAAAATGTAAGTAGCTATTGAGCTGAGCTACTGTCTGTCGTGTCTTCTGTTCAATTCTGTTCAATTTATAAGTATCCAACACCCTAAGGTTCATGGCAGTTTTCACACAGAAGTGATTTCCAGTAGGGGGAGCATTGGCTCGGGTAAAGCTAATAAACCAATTTCGGTTCGATTAGAGGAGGGAGTTTGGTTAAGTCTGTTTCACAATTTGTGGTGATCGGTATATCGAATCGAACCGAACCCCCACCCCCCAATTTTAGTTTTGTGCCCTAGAACGAGGGATGAAGTAGATGAGAACTTTGAAATTGGACCTTGATTGGAGATAGAGATCGTTGAGATAAAGAGCAGAGAGGATGAAGATGTAGTTGACGGCGAGTTCAAGTTGCAACCGTTGATGTCGGGATGAAGTTGAGATCACCACGAGATCCGGATTGATTTCAGTTAAAACCGAACCAAAAATATCTTTCTACCCGGTTGCCCTCCCTAATGCGGTGTGGTTCGATTTTTTTGGACAAAACCGCATTGCACCGCACCGGGCTCACACCCATTTCCATGTGGGGGCGAATTATGAAGCGGCACCAGCTTAAACACAATTTATAAAAAGATTACGAAAAACAATTTGTTATTAACGTAATTATATTCAGAAACCATCAGTTTATAACTAAAGTATGGAAATTTAATGATTATTGAACAAATTTACAACAAACCTCTGGCGGTCGTCTCCCCAGAGAAACCTCCCAGGACTCCCGCAGAGAAAAAAATTAAAAATTTTCTTAAAAAAACGAAACATTATAAATTTTTGAAAAAAAATTCTAAATCCTCCGATCCAATCTAGGTTATGATCCAATGTACAAATCCAAAAGGCCGATCTTTCCTCTTCTCCGGTCAAACTTCGGCGGCGTCAGGTCAATCACTAGCTCTCTAAACACCCGCCTGGACTCGCTCTGATCCCTTGTCGCCACAAACGGATGACTCAACAACTGAGACACAGACCACCTCTTTCCCGCCTCCTTCTGCAAGCAGCATCCAATGAACCCCTTGAGCTTCTCCGACGCCGTCGCCGGCAGAGCCGGCGGCTCTCCGAAGCAAATCGCGCACATGAGCGTGGCCCAGTCCGGCCGCTGCCCCACCGGCAGCAGCGGAAAATGGCCCAAGTAAAGCTCCAGTATCGTGAGCCCCAAGCTCCACACGTCCGCCGCATACGCATCGTAGTTTCCTCCGTACTTGTCCGGATCGAATCTCTCCGGACTCATATACGCACAAGTCCCCACATAAGACAGACAAGGATCTAGGGTTCTCCTCATGATCTTGCCGACTCCGAAGTCGGCGATCTTGATCTCGCCGGTGGACTTGAGGAGGAGATTCGAGGGCTTGATGTCGCGGTGAACGATCTTTTGCGAGTGGAGGTAGGAGAGGCCATGGAGGACCTGGGCGGCGATCTCGGAGAGAGCGGGCTCCGGGAACTGGATCTTCCGGTCGAGGGATCCGAGATCCATGTGCTCGAGCAGAAGCGCGGGTCGCCGGTAGAGGTGGATAAGACGGCGTGGCACTTGACGATCGAAGAGGAATCGGTGCCGCGGTGGATCTCGATCTCGCGGCGGGCGGTGACGGAGTCGGAGTGGAGGACCTTGAGGGCGTACACGGCGCTGCTCCGGCGGTTGCGGACCTTGTAAACGGTGCCGCCGTTGCCGTGGCCAAGGACTTGGAGCTTCTCGAAGTCGGAGAGCCTGTACTCGCCGGCGGCGGCGGCGGCGGCGGCGGAGGTGGAAGGAGGGTGGAGGGGGGGAAGGACAAGCGGAGGCGGCGGTCTCCAGTGGTAGCGGTGGCGGAGGAGTCCGGCAGGGAAGCTCGAGAGTGAGGTTCAGCCTCCGTTCTCTGACGACGGCCATGAGAGAACTGAGAGCGGTTGAGATTTTGGTGGCGAGAATGAGGATTGAATGGGAAAAGATTTGGGGAGGTTGTATTTAAAGGTTAGATTTTTAATGGGAGCAGAAGCGGGTGTGTGAGGATACGGTCACCTACGGTGAAGACAAAGAGGGTAACGGCAGGGTCACGGGGAGATGGGTTTTGGACACAATCGCCATCGGTTAGGGGAGAACGGGGGCGGTGAGAGAGGGAGGAGGTGAGCGGAAACTCGGGAGGCGGGCGCGCGACGGCTGGAGGAAGAGAGGGGGAAAGTGAGCTGGAGTGAGGGCTCCCGTGCTTATTACTGCACGAGGTTATTTAATTGCCAACTAGAAATGTAGACTTGGCAATGTGACTGCCAATTAGAATCAGCATCTACCGGTTGGTGCAGTTTTGGGTGAAATATTTGGTTTATAAGAAATTCGTTTTGGATTAGAGTAAGAGGGGATTAGGATGGGTAGTTAGTGTGATGATTAAAGAGGTTGCAATATGCTGGTTTTTTTTTTGTGTGTGAAATACTGACGTAACCTTGAATAGATGTAGCAATAGTTTCTTACATAGATGCTTAGCTCACTAGATAAGTGAGAAAATATAAACTCATACATTCAATTACCAAAGAGAAAGCGGTTAAAACACTTACTCCCACTCTATGTGTTGTTTTATTATGTTATTTTCGGTTGAATTTCAATCTCAGTCCTGCTTGTGGTAGAATTTTTCGTTGTGAGTAATCAGACGGTCGAGTCACACCACAAGAAAGAGTATGTGTTTTAGGTGTAAGTGCAAAATAATAATCACTACATCGACAATAGAAAAAGACAAGATATTTTATATGAAAACCAAAAATGGAAAAAATCATAAGGAGGAGGAAAATTCACTATACCTCGCTGGTTCACAAGAATTACATGTATGTATTGGTATTTTTTTAAGTTAAGATTGGACGGAAGAACCCAAAAGTCCTCTTCTCGCTAGAGAAGAAGGTCTATTTATACTGAACTTTTCCCCAAGCGGATGGGGAGCTGGCCAGATATATGTAGTTGCACGATCTTCGTGTGCAGATTTGTTGTAACAATCCTGATGGCTGGCGTGATGGTTGAGCTTGAATGCAAGAAATTTCATCATTATTCATAACTGTCAACCTTGAACGCATGGGCGTTACACGTCTTCAACATGGGAGAGGAGAACCAGCGTGATTGCGGTGGAGATCCGGCGGTTATTACTGGAGACTTCCAGATGAAGTCGGGGATGTTGGACTGTAGGTGACTTCGGAGGGTGGTGACTCCGGAGCGGGGGGGTTTTGCTACGGGATGGTTCTGAGTGGAGGAGCTTTGGAGGTTGACTTAAGTGATGCTAGGAATTGTGGATGCTCTCGGGAGGGCTCGATTTGACAGTGGCAGTTGATTATTGGAGAAACTTCAAAAGAGGAACTTGGTTCCTTGGACACGTGTTAGCATCTTGCTGAGGGGCAATTTTTGAACACTACAAATGCCTCCCTCCCTCGCTCTTTCGCTTGCTGAAGCTTGTAAGAGGAAAGTAGGAAGAAAAGAGTTGGTTGAGATCTTTGAATGCCTTGAATTTTTCTGGATATTGGAAAAGGAGGATCTGCTTCATTAATGCGAATTATTTGGGATTTCACTTGGAGACTGTGTGGCTGGCAGCTGACGTGTTAATTGATTAGATTAGCATGAAATATGTGACTGGCGTCATTTCGAATCCTGAAACCATAATGACTGTGATCGTGTGACAAAGACGGCTGATATCCTATAGATTTTGTTGACCGAGAATCTTGGGATGTGGACATTTCAAGAATTAGAGATTTAAATAGGGCACATTTCGACTCCTCCTCCATCCATTATTAAGATGGAGCCCTAGAGTGAAAATTGCTTGTCTTCTTCTCTGAAAAAAATTTTTGCTTCCAAACTTTTTGCTCTGCTGGGTTGCCATGTCCTTCTTCTTTGTTCGGTGGAAGAAAGAAAGGGATAGGATGAAGATGGTGAGAATGGTTGCCGAGCTATTGCTATTTGGGAGTTTAGTTGGTGAAAAATATCAGTCTTGGGGATAAGCTTGTCGCAAGATATCAGTTTTAGCGACAAGGCTCTACTACCAGGAAGGATGGGTAGGGCTTCCACTTTGACCTGGTTTGTTCATCTGATCTCTGATCGGATCAATCTATCTCTAATCTCGGGATTCACTGTTCTTCTTTCTTGGTGGATTGTATGAGGTATGAGTAGGGGTTGTCCCGGACAGTCACGAAGGTGGATTTGATTCCATCGTCATCTTTCATGTCTTACAGTCTTCACTCTAGTCGAAGGCTGCTGTTTTGCGCTTGGAGACTCTCTTCTCGCGGCGAGCAACAGGGACAGAGTATGGGGGCATTCCTCGGGTTGTCGCCGATGAAGCATCCCTTCTTTCGGAGCTTTGACATTTTTCTCAGAATAAAAGATTGGTGGTATGATATTATCACTCGCTTGTATGTCTTCTCGGAGTCGGTATGGCTTCCTAAAAGGCGTGTTTCAGGCAGAAAGGAGAATATTCTTCATCCTAAGGATCTTTTACTTTTATGAAAAAAAAACCTCTCAGAGCTTTCTCCGGGACCATTGGATGGTGGTGTGAACAATAAGATCGTGCCTCTGTGAAGTATTCTCCAATAGGCAGATCTTTATTTGCTTCAGCATCGGGCACCTGTTTAGTAGGATTGGATGGATAGGAGTTAGATCATCTGTATTTTTTTCAATAATTTATACACGAAAATGTGACATAATCTCGTATTACTCATGTTAGATGTAATCAAGTAAATTTAAAGTAATCTAATTGGAATTAAAAGATTTGGAATAAATATTTGTATTTGAAATTGACCTTGTCTCCTCGGAGTGCATATCTTTAACTCTAAGATATTTGACTTGGTCTATTGATGGTTTTATAGGTTTATGGTGTTCTTGGGGATAATTCCATTCGCAGTATCTGCAAATTTTTATCCTCCAAGTGGAGGAAACCCCAGCCGCGGAATTGGATTCATGTATGTTTCCGGGTGGGGGTATGACTCATCATTGGAGCAGTGACCATGTGGCTCTGAGAGGGGAAATCTCTAAGCAGAGTTGGGCCTCTGAGTAGGAGAAAACCCAGCAATAGACTGTGGAATTTGGTAGGACTCTGAGTGGGGAAAATTCCAGCTGCGGAGTGATGATGCGCATACAAACATGCAATGAGGCTACTCGAATTAAATATTAGATGCAATATTATAAGAAAATGAAAGGCGTAAATTAGATAGTTAGGGGCGACAAGACTGTGTATGCTCAGCTTTTTAATCACATGAAACTAGTATGTTTAGGGAATAATCCAAACCAGAAAACTCTCATATATATACAATGTGTCTCACGTGATTATAGGCTAGACATAATCAATCATATCATCCTGGTGTTTTCCATTGAAAATTCAATAAAGGAAAAACTTACAAAAGAGATCGAGGAGCAAAATTACAAGTAATTATTAAAAAATAAAAGAAAATTACAAGTAGATCTCCCCTGAGATTTCTAGGGAAGGGTGCCGATGGGAGTCTGATCAGCGCGCGACCACTTTATCCCGTTGACGATGCGAGTGATCAATCTACGAATGCTACTGTTTGGGAATTCCTTCTCGCCTAGTTTCAAAGATTCCTTGAGAGGGAGGAAGATCTTAGGGTATTAGCACCCTGAATTGATGCTTGTAGAATTAGAGAAGTGATTCTCTGAGTTCTTGGAAGCGAGAGAGTAGATCTCTAATTGGTTTAAGCTTTGAAGCCACCAAGAAACTTATGCTCTTCGAAAAGCTTCTTGGACTTGAATTTCTTCAAGACCCTGAGCCTATCCTACCAGTGGGCTATTTATAGGCTCAATAAGGAGTTATGATTCCCTTAATTGTCTCCTTAATGAGGGATCATGGGGTTAACTACCCATTAACTCTCCCCACTAGGCAATAGGGAGTTATGATTCCCTTAACTGTCTCCTCTTAATAAGGGATTATGGGTGTAACTACCCATTAACTCCCCCACTAACTTAGTGGTGTGGTGACTTTCCTCATGTGGAGCTAGCCTCTTCAGGCGAAGTTATCAAGAAAGCTTCCAGCAAAGCTAGAATTAGCTTCCAGCAAAGCTAGAATTAGCTTCAGGCGAAGCTGTAAGTTAGCTCTCTATGGAGCTATGAATAGATTCATGTGAAGCTATCAAGAAAGCTTCCGGTCAAGCTAGAATTAGCTTTCGGTGAAGTTAGAATTAGCTTCAGGCGAAGCTGTAAGTTAGCACTTTGTGGAGCTATGAAGTGCTTCATGCGAAGCTATCAAGAAAGCTTCCAGCGAAGCTAGAATTAGCTTCCGGCGAAGCTGTAAATTAGCTCTCTGTGGAGTTATGAAGAGCTTCATGCGAAGCTATCAAGAAAGCTTCGGCGAATCTAGAAATAGCTTCAGGCGAAACTGTAAGTTAGGTCTCTGTGGAGCCATGAAGAGCTTCATGCGAAGCTATCAAGAAAGCTTCCGGCAAAGTTATAAATTAGCTCTCTATAGAGAGCTTTAAGGCGAAGCTAGACAAACTTAGCTCTCAAGTGAGGCTATCAAGAAAGCTTCAGGCGAAGATATAATTACCTTCAGGCAAAGTTATAAATAGCTCTCTAGAGCTATGAAAAGCTTCATGCGAAGCTATTAAGAAAACTTCGGTGAAGTTATAAAGTTAGCTCTTATGGAGAGCTTCGAGGCGAAGCTAGACAAACTTAGCTTCTCAGGCAAGGCTATCCCTTTGGACTCATGCGATGCTAAGTGTTGAGCTAACTTAGCATCTTAGGCCTGCTTAGGTATCTTTGAAGGTAACCTTGGCTTACCGTTGCTTCATTGGATCAGGAGAGTCCATGACGCTGATTTGTCCCTCGGGGATGGGCAGAAACTGATCGTCAGCTTGTCTGCGACTTGTCTTTTGTAAATGTCGACAAGTTAGACATCGTTCAGACAGGTTGGAAAGCTGTCTGAGAGTTTGTCTTTTTAGAGTGTCAACACCAAGGATAAGTAACACATGCACATATTCATAAAGGTGATGTTCGAAAATACCTGTGTGATTATACCTTCTCCGATCCCCTGATTCCTCCAGCCTGTAATCACACGAAACTAGTACGTTGAAGAGGTAATCCAAAAAAGAAAGTCATCATGTATATATCATGAGTCTTGTGCAATCATAAGCTCTCCGGTTACCTACAAGTTGGAAAAAAGGCTTGAAGTGGGGTATCACCATCGACAGATTAGATGCAACACTGAGTGGAAAAAATTCCAGCAACGGAGTTGGGTTCACAATCGCTTCGGAGTGATGAAAATCCTATCAGCAGAGCCGTGACCTCAATGAGGACCTGAAGTAGGGGTATCACTCATCGGCAAATTAGAGCATCAACTCTGAGTGGGGATATCACCCATCAACAAATGGATGAGTCAATTCTGAGTGGGGAAAATCCCAGCAGCAGAATGGCGATCCGGACCTCTGAGTGGGAGAAAATCCCAGCAGTAGAGTTGGCCTCCGGGTGGGGGAAATCCCAGCAGTGGAGTCGGGTTCACAATCGCTTTCGATTAGAGAAAATCCCATCAGCGGAGCTGTGACCTCAGTAAAGACCTGAATTAGGGGTATCACCCATCAACATATTGATGCGTCAACTCCGAGTGGGAAAAAATACCAGCAGCGGAGTGACGATCCGTCACGAACCCAACAGAGGAAAACTGTCTGGGGTCATCCGCTTGTGGGTCAGATGAGAGAAGCCCGTAAGTTAGTGGTTTATATTTCGTGAGGTGAAAATCTCATCAGTGAAACATCAAACGGGGCTCTGAGAGGGGAAAATCCCTGCATAAGAGTAGGGACTCGGGTGAGAGAAATCTCTTAGAGGAGGATTTCGATTCCTGTAGGGTAATCGAGAAAGAGCCTGTGGCAAGTCTGTATTGCCATCTCTGAGTGGGAAATCCCAACTATGGAGCATACAGACACAGTCTTCCAAGTGGGGAAGATCCCAGCAGCTAAAGGACTAACTCCAAGTGGGGGAAAGCCAACAACAGAGTAGTTCTGAGTGGAGAAAATCTCATCAACGGAATGCCTAGACCCAGTGTCTTTCGAGTAGGGAAAATTCCATCAACGGAAAGTCTAGCTTAGGAAGACTGCAATGGTTAGGAGCAAAAATATCATTTTATTCAATATTGAAATGGAATACATGAAACTGGAATACATGAAATGATAGGAATAGGAGTACTGCTCTGTCTCTTGAAAACGCGAGATCAATCAATCGCTTTGTATTGAGTGATCAAGTGTTGTGGCTGGATAGGTGATGGAGCACTGAGCTGTCCGAATCGGAGGATGCTTCGAGAGTGAGGATATACTATTTGAGGAGACTTGTTGGATAAGCCCTTTCAGATATTTTCGGAGGGCCCATCAATGGATGGCAATGGTAGGAGTAATATTCTTTTGCTCCGAGAAGTGAGAGATAGTACCAGATTGGTCTCGGGTGCCTAACCCACTACTAGTCCTTGAAAATGTTGAAGACCTCATTGATTGGGTGCTTCAACGAGTGAAATGTTGTTCCACAGAATGTATGTTCATAGTGGATTTGGTAGAAGGATAGGGAGCACATGTTTCTCGAAGGCATGTTGCCCCCGGTTCTGATCTTGAGAGTGAGCAGAGGCTTCGTGCGAAGACTTCAGCTTTTCTTTGACATCACCATGTTTCGCAGTATGGTTGAAGGAAGTCTTCATTGCTTTATCCAGCTAGATGTAGGGTTGTACAATGACAAGACCTCGATCATCCGAGTGACATTGTGCTTGAAAAAGTGTTTTTGTACTGGGATAGAAACTGCAACCCACTGATGAATGCGAGTGCAGAGATGTCCTCACCGCAGTTAGGACTTTGGCGAGTTGGCTTTGGAAGAAACTTATGTGTAATTTGAGGTTATCGATCCGCGTCATCTTGACGGAGAAGAGATGATGGTTTCTTTTTGGTGTTCTGATGGGAGGCGTATTAAGCGAGGAACATCTTGGTTCCCTCTTTGAAATTATGGAGAGAGCGATGCGATAGAGAGTAGAACCAATTTGATGTCACACCTTTCAAACAGGAGGGAAAGGTGATGCACAAGAGTGGATCATTGCAAAAATAGGCCACCATCTTGTCATGAAAATACCTAATGTGCTGGACAAGATCGCGTACCTCGGAGTAGTAGTCGAATGCTGGAGTTGAAAACTTTCTCGGGAATTCGCTTTCCAGGATGTCTTCGGAGAGGGAGAGTTAGAAACTTTGGCAACTGAAGGCGTTGGGTGACCTTGTAGCCTGGCCTCTGTGATCCGTCTTTGAATCAGTTTGTCGAGGACTCAGAGGTTGGGAGGTCCACCAACTTCTTGTTTGCTTTTTGATTGTGTTGATGACTGGTTATTCTGGAGGGCAGTGATTTGAGTCTGAAGTTGGTCGTTGAGTCGCTTCAATATCTCCTGCTCACTGATGGCATTCTCGCGGTCGAGAGCCACCTGCTCCCGATCATGATTTGATTTGGTTTACTATTTCTTCAGCAACTCTTTCATGTCAACGAGCATCTGTAGGAGCTCTTCGTGTCACTACGGTGGTTGGACACTAGTGATATCTCCCTGAGGCGAGGAAGAGCCAGTATTCTTGGTGGTATGTGACTAATAATTGGATGGTGAAGAGATCGTGCCCCTAGGGGTTCTTATGGCCTTACTTTGGATGTTGCACTATTGACGACTAATTTCTTGGGGCCATAGTCGATCTAAAAGAGTCTTTTTGAGGATTTTTTTTATTTGTTTTATTTTTAGGAGATGTCTTGAGTGTAAAGACTCAAATCACAATGAAAGTATCATTTTGTGGTGAAGAGTTTTGCTATGAGTGATCAGACAGTCGATCCACACCACTAGAGAGCATGTGTTTAAGGTTTGAGTGCAAAATAACAAACATTACACCGACAATGGATGAAGACACGATATTTTACGTGAAAACTCAAATCGGGAAAAATCACGGGAAGGAGAAAGAGGAAGATTCATTATAACTCGCTGGTTTATAGAAATTACATGTATATATTGGAATTTCTTTATTAGGACTAGATGGAAAGCCCAAAAGTTATCTTTACTGGAGAAAGATTTATTTGTACTGAACTCTTCCCCCCCAGGGGGATAGGGCACTCACCAAATATGTGCAGTTGCATGATCTTCATGTGCATATTTATTCTAACGGCCGCAATTATTAGCATGATGGTTAAGATTGCATGCAGGAAATTTCATCATTATCTATAATTGTCCGCCTTGAACGCATGGGTGTTACACATAAGAGAAGAGAGGCGGTGTGATTGCAAGAGGAGATCTCAGTGGTTGTTACTGAGGACTTCGGGTAAAGTCTGAGATGTTAGACTATAGGTGACGCCGAAAGCTGATGCCTCCGGAACAGGGGTTTACTCGGTGATGGATCTGGGTGGCGGAGCATTGGACGTAACTTAGGTTCAGCCTGGAGTGGTTATATGAACTGTGTATGCTCTCGTGAGGGTCTGATGTGACTGTGACAGTTGATTGTCGCGTAAACTTCAAATAGATACTTGGTGACTTGGACACATGTCAACGTTTTGCTGAGAGTCAATTTTTTACCACTACACTGTTGTTATGTGAAGTGCCCGCCGATGTTCGTTGACAATGTGTGAGGAGTTGTGGCTGTATTGTTGATGTATTCCGCAAGTACCTGGGCATCACTGGCGACAACACATCGCTCACCATGCAGTTCTCCTGCCAGTCGAAAGCCGAGTGCGATGGCCTCGATCACAGTAATTGTTGTATCAGTGAAATTAACCTGCTTTGCCTGCGATATGCTGATGGTGGATGCAGATAATAGAAGTAGGGACCTGGTTGGAAGAAATACCTTTATTTTTTTATTTATTTTGGAGGAAAAGGAATATCGATTCATCATTGGGTAGTTATTTAGCTATTTGGCGGTCCATTCATGCGAGGCTGGCTATTCTTTATGGATATGCACTTTCCTCTGTGAACAAAAAATTTGACGGGTTCTCGGTGGATAAATTCACGTACAATGCATAAATTCAAGAGGAGGGTGTCTGTGTGGATAGTGATCTCTAATTTAATTAGACCCGAGTTCAAGATTTGGTGGTCTTTGTTTGAAAATTGTAATTAAATAAATAAAACTAAGATTCAAATAGATAGAGAGGGAGAGACTGAGCTTGGATGATTTAATAGAGGGAAAAAAATTCTTTGTATTTTTAGCGTTTCATAACAACACTTTAGTTTAATAAAACGAGCAGAAACCTTTGATGTCATATTGACTATAGCAAAAAATATTTTTGTATTATCTTAAAATTTGACAACAAAATCCTTCTATTTTAAATTTGGAGAAGAACAAGAATGTATCATCTAAGAATATTTTTGGAGATATAAGCCATAGTAAAGTGCAAGCGGGATCTAAACCTCAAACTTCTTGCCCACTGCAACAGTGTGATTTTGTGCTATAATGAAACTTACATATTATCTAAGATTTAATTTAAGTAAAAAGTCCCGTTGAATTATCTATATACAATAGAAACTATCAAAATCTTATGATAATGCTTGAAAATTTCTATTAAGTGCAACAGGATACAAGTTTTTTCAGTCATTTCAGTACAATTGTGCCAATTTTCACCAACACTTAAAGTATAAAAGAGCTAATAATTAATCGGTAGATAAATTTAAAAGTTTTTTAAAAACCTATTCTTAGTGTAACTTTTCATGTCAAAATGCTTCCCCGGATATTTGTGAGGAAAAGCATATTGGATCTTTAGTTTCTGGCCTTCTATTTTTAACTGCTAACATGGTTGATGCTTGTATGCTACTGATAACCCAAACCCAAACTTACGAGATCCCATAAAATATCTTCAACTACTTCTGCATTATGCTTATACTAAATGTGAAATGTTTCTTAAATTTCCAAGCTAACTTCCTCCCCCTAAATATTTGATGTTCACACAAAATTATGTATAACAAAGTATTTAGTATATCCAGTAGTTTTCGTATCTCTTTCTTCTTGCTCCAAGTTAAAAATTAAAATAGAAAATCAACAAAATGACATGCTAACTACTATTAGTTTCCAATTCAATATGATATTATTTCCCAATGATATAAATAGTATTTGTGAAGGGACTAGCATAGAGAAGTTTGGCTGTTGTCCAGCTTATCGATTATCAAGGAAATAACTAGGGCAATTCATTTTTGTTTCTTACTCTTTGCTCTGCGATAGAGATATCATGCTTCTTTTAATAAAGTAGTTAAGGTTTCTCTTCTTCTCTTTCTTTTTTAAGTACATGAAAGCCAGCACATTCTTAATAAAAAATTTATGTACAAAACAAATATTGCTAAGAGCATTTACTCACTATATAATACAAAGATTAGTACACAAAAAATTCTTTGTGAAGATCATCGTTACTAGGCAAATTACCCTCAATTTTTTTGAAAATAAGTTATGTTAAAATATAAATATAATATGTTCAATCTGTACAGTTTTACCGTAGAGATAGAGAAATTTAATATAGTATCAAAGTAATTCAGGTCAACTCCCATCAACATATATTAAAAAAAATGGATTATAAAAATAAAAATATTACTGCACAAAATTCAAATTCAGCCTCTAAACGAGATGCTCAATCTGTGAAAAGGTGCTAGAATACAAAAGTTGAGACATATTATGACTGAAAAATATAAGCTAATGCGTAGAGATTTAACTTTATATTTAGATACTTCATTTTATATCAGTGAGGCTTGGCTCATTGGTAAATGAGTGAGAGTGGGTTATGAATATTTCTCACGTGAAGATCTCTCTCTTTCTCCCTCCCTCTCTCTCTCTCTCTCTCTCTCTCTCTCTCTCTCTCTCCCTCCCTCCCCGCGCGCGCGCGCACACAACATATATATATAGACACACACACACTTGTGTCCTTCCAAAGGATTTGAGGTCATGTCCTTCCCACTCAAATACAATATCCAAATATCCGATATTCATATATAAGATCTACTCTGCTGAAGTTGATCTATATTATTTCAAATTTATAAACCAAATAACAATTGTTTTGAATACTTTTTGCTCATGCATCAAGTAGGAAAAAAACAAACGGCCTAAATAGTGAGTTGATTAGTTTAACGGTGTAGAATATTTGAAATCTAATAAAATTTAGTTTGTAGGGCTTTTTAAATGTTTAGATCATAAAGAAATGGCCAGATCGAGAATACGTGTGTCTAAAGACATAGATCTAACAAACTCTCTACTTTCGGCCGTCCATTTTGCGCCGCTTGATAGAAGGGCAAAAAGTATTCAAAAACACTTGAGTTTTGATTTATAAATACTTGAAATAATATAGATCAACTTCAACGGCGTGGATCTTGTATTCGAATGTTGGAGAGTAGAACTTCAGTGGGAAGGATTCGGGCTCAAATCCTTTTGGAAGTACACAAGTTATATATATATATATATATATATATATATATATATATATATATATATATATATAATTATATATAGAGAGAGAGAGAGAGAGAGAGAGATGTACCTGAGCCGCCAGCTGAGAGAGACTCTCTAGCTGTCACTTGAAAATGGTCGCAAAATTACTGCAACATGGTCCCAGTCCACTGTAATATGGTCGCAGTCTAAAAATCATATATTTTAGTGTAATTAGGACTGTGAGCGTGGTAACAGTCCTCAGAAAAAGACTGTGACCTTAGTTGTAGTCCTTAAAAAAAAACTGCGACCATGGCAGCATTTCTCATAAAAAATTGCGACTTAATCATAGTCCTCATATAACACTGCGACTATGGTACCAGCATCCAAAATTGTGGTTAGAATTGAGCCACATTTGCCAGTTGAGGGAGTCTCTCTCAGCTGGCGGCTGAGATAGAGATCCGTTTATATATATATATATATATATATATATATATATATTATATATATATATATATATATTATATATATATATATATATATATATATATTATATATATATATATATAGGGGTTACTGTACCTCAGCCTGCGGCTGAGAGAACTCTCTCAGCGGCGGGACGTGACAACATCAGATCCACAAATCTGTCACAAATTTTGGCGGACAAAAACCTGAACAATCCTGCCTAATTTAATGTCAGTCACCTCAACATTGTATTTTCCGAAAATACCCTCACTCACAACTTTTTACCTAATGTAAAAACATTTCCTTTTATTTTTATCATGGTCGCAGTATTTTTGAAAAAGCGATGTATATGTATGGACCTTGCTAATATTTTTTAAGCCAATTTTTTTTTTCATACACTATTTGTCGAACTCGTTCGCAGTAGTTAAAATTATAGTTGCAGATCTGTTCGATTAGATCGTAGAGTTTTAATTTTTTTTTTTTGGTCTTTTATTTTATACGAATGCGACGTTGGTCGCAGTATATGAAAGGTCCTTTTTTTTTATTACATACTGCGACATGGGTCGCAGTTGTCTCAATATGCGTTGTAGTGTCCTGCGACCATAGTCGCAGTGTATTTAACGTCATTTTTTAATTCCGGGTCGCAGTTGATTATGTTTGCACTGTAGTCTTATGCGACCTTGGTCGCAGTGTCGACCCGGGTCGCAGTTGTTTATGTTTGCACTGTATACTTATGCGACCATAGTCGCAGTGTCGACCCTGGTCGCAGTGTTTATATTTGTACTGTATACTTATGCGACCTTGGTCGCATTATTGACCCTGTTCGCAGTTGTTTATGTTTGCACTGTAGATGATTGCGACCTTAGTCGCAGTGTAGACGCAGATGTCCATGTTTGCACTGTAAACTTATGCGACTTGGTCGCAATGTCGTTCATTGTTTACATTTGCACTGTAAATAATTTATAAATAATAACCTAAATCCTATAAAGAGCGGCAAAAAAAGGGAAAATAATAATAAATAATAACCTAAATCTGACAACGAGCGGTCCAAAAATTGCCTTGTGGACAAATAATAATAAACAATAACGAAAGTTACCGAAAGAGTAGCTTTTCATAAGGGGCATTTAGTAATTTAACTTCTTCCTATAAGCGGGCCGCAAGTTAGTGGGGTGACAAAATTGAGCCACGTCACCGCAGGCTGAGAGAGTTCTCTCAGCCGCAGGCTGATATACATTTTCTCATATATATATATATATATATATATATATATATATATATATAATACTTTTCTTTATATTCAAGTTTTCAGTGTGAGATTATTCAAATAAAAAAAGATGTCCATCCCAACGTAGAAAACAAATTAGCACTTCCTCTAGTTTAGATTGTGAGACAACCATCGTGTTGGAATGGATATACAATGAGAACTACATTTGTCTTAATTACAGTGCAATGAATATGCCAGCAAAAATTTATGATTAATCAAGCCCGGAAGGAAATGGAAAGACTCTTACAAATTGAGGCCGATATCAGTGTAAACGCCCGTGTGAGGGGCTGGCGGAAGGAATTCACTATTTTGCTTTTCAAAACTGTCACTAAACAACAAGCATGAAGATATTTGTAAGAAATAGTTATAGAAAAGAGGTTTTTTACATCAGCTCGGATCATATTCAATTGAACATTGTTCATGCATATTACAACTGACATCTTATCGCCAATCTATGAGTCGAACACTTGAAGCTTCTCTCTTTTACGGATTTTGAGAAACCTCATTCTTCTACTTGAAAAATGGTCCATTTCCTTTGTATCCCTATCTTGTTCATTTGAACTCTACAAATTTCCAAACATGTTAAAAACTCTATAAGCGTGCATAAAATTTCTGCCAGCCATCATAAGAAGAGAACGGAAGAAAGATCTCTAGCATTTCCTCCACTAAAGCAAAATGGAAATGTTTACAAAAGTCAAGAACCTCTTGAATAGGGCAGAGAACAAAAGAACAATGAGATATGGTAGCATGCCACGTAGAATTGGTGACAATTTTTACTTGTGGAAAATATAAGGTGATGGGATTTTCTCTAGCAACTCACTACAGAATTCAGCTGTTTAGGACATCTTCATGGATGAGAACCATCTTACCTTAAGTAAACAGAACTCACCACGGCTGTTTGGTTGTAAGGAAGTGGGCGGAAGTAAGGAAAGAGGGAAGTATAATTGCTCACTTCCTTATTCATCCAAACACCGAAAAGGAAAACAAGAAAATCCTTTTCACTTTTCTCTTTTCTCTTTTACACAATCATTTCCTTACTTCCAGAGTGCTACAGTTAATTTTGTGGTCATGTAAATCTCATTTGTAATAAGTTGTAGCACAAAACAGTTAATTTTTTGATCATGTAAATCTCAGTTGCATTCTAATTACAGTCTATTTTTATTTTTCATAATAATTTTTTTTTAATATTATTTTACGGTCAACTTTGTGGTCAACTTTTCCAATTTCACTTTCACATTATCATCCAAACACCGGAAAAGACAAAACATTTTTCAAACCACACTTCCCAACAACATTCAAACACCGGAAAACTTACTAACCAATTCCCAAGTTCCAAAGGAAATTATTACCACTTCCTCAATTCCTCACTTCCTCACTTCCACCTTAACCAAACAGGCCCTATATGTATAGAGGCTACAATCGTCGAAACTTAACATGATAAAATATTGTTGCCGACGCGAATATAGATATGTACATAGTCTCAAAAAGAACATGGAAATGTTATGTTTATGTGTATCCGTAGGTGCGTACAAATGTATGTATGACATCTGTATGAGTTTCATAAAGGTGAGATTAAAATTGCAGGGGGAAACTTTTGAAGTTGATCTTGAAATTCTGTAAACATTATGAGAAATGGACATTATAAAGTAACAATTCGTTGATCGTAAATGTTACTTAATATATACATATATAGATGTGTATACTCGAACACGTGTAGTTCATTCAGTAATTACTTTTATAAAACATATCTATATGTGTCAATGAAATATTTTTCAAGAAATTTTCTTATACACAGATGGATTAAAAATAAATAAAGCCTGTTTAGCACTTTCAATTTTTTTTCTTTTCTAGTTGTTGAGCAGTAAAGGGGCTGTTTGGTTGCAAGGAAGTGGGCGGAAGTAAGGAAATAGGAAAGTATAAATTGCTCACTTCCCTATCTATCCAAACACCGGAAAAAGAAAATAAGAAAACCTCTTTTCTTTTACTTTTCTCTTTACACAACCATTTCCTCACTTCCAGAGTGCTACAGTTAATTTTGTGGTCATGTAAATCTCATTTGTAATAAATTGTAGCACAAAACAGTTAATTTTTTGACCATATAAATCTCACTTGCATTCTAATTACAGTCTATTTTTTATTTTCTTAATTAATTTTATTTTAATATTATTTTACGGTCAACTTTGTGGTCAACTTTTCACTTCCACTTTCACATTACCATCCAAACACCGGAAAAGACAAAATATTTTCCAAACCACACTTCCCAACAACATCCAAACACCGGAAAACTTACTAACCAATTCTCAAGTTCCAAAGGGAATTATTACTACTTCCTCAATTTCTCACTTCCTCACTTCCACCCTTAACCAAACAGGTCACGCAGCTGAGATTATATTTGGTGGAATATCGCATTTGGATCGTGATGGCTAAAGAGTTTAGAGTAACAGCTCACCCTATTAAAAAATAAACGAAAAAGAAACAAAAAAAACACGGGCAAAATAAAAAAAAAAAACTAAACAAATAGGTTAATTAAGATAAGATAAATATGAGGGAATATATAAATTAATATATATACTGCACGTGGTGGAAAAATGATGACGGAGAAAAGTGCACTCTTCTTCTATAATCGTTGCTTCTACCTCGTTTCCTTGGCTTTTTGGAGTTTTGGAGCCACCCGTGCATACACTGACCTCGGTTGTCCGCTTCCCAATTTGGTCGTTGCAACTGGCAAGCAATGCACTGTGCTCGGATGTGCACCTTTTTTTTTTAATTTTTTTTTTATTTGAAAAAAGTGGTACAAATGAAAGTTGAAGAATCTTTGCGTGGTGTACAAGGATCCTTCCTGACGATGATTTCACCAAATATTAGTCAAAGTCTATTGAGAAATTAGTCTCGAAGATTGAAAAGATAAACAAACTTTTAGTTATTCTTAAATTTTTTTTTTTTGAATTGAGAACTTCTATCATTAGCACATTAGGGTGGAGTTGTTTGTGATTCTGCAAGGAAAAAAAAAATTAGCTGGGTAAGATGTAAATGGTTCCCAACTGAACCAACAGACATAACTTTTTATCTTGAAAAACAGGTCAAAAAATTGCAAAACATTAACTAGTATTTTACATTTTTTTTACTAATTAACTCAATTTCTGACGGGAGTAATATGTGATTTTCATAGAGCAAATTCGGGGTCTGTATGGGGCTACATCAGGAGGAAAATAAATGTATGTATTGCAGGATTTAAATCGGTGACTCGTGTGGAGTTTTTTCGCTCTAACCAGCTTAACTAGTATTTAATTATTATGTAATTCCAGAAGGGCCACACCGATATATCTTCGTTCTACAAGTTAGACTGTCTATTCAATTTATAGTTAAATTAACCTACTTTTTATACTCGTACTCATTTATGGGCAGCTCACCCACTCACAGATGGGTTCGGTTCATGTGTGTGAGCCACACACACATACAATAAGAGGGTCAATCACGCGTTTACACGTGGATTGAAACTCTTATTATCTCTTATAATATGTGTGTGAGGCCCACACACATAACATATTATAAGAGGATCAATACACGTGTCAACGCGTGATTGGCTCTCTTATTGTATGTGTGTGTGGCTCACACACGTGAACCGAACCACCTCACAGATGAGATCATGAGATGGGCCGTTGGTCCATTTCAGCAAGCCAACCGGGACGGGCCCGACAGGTGTGCATCTAACCACATGTACAGCGACATGACAATCACGTTTAATTAATGTGATGCATATAGCATACAAAACAATGCACGTATCTTGCTAATGAAGTTGAGACGTACTCTCTCTCTCTCTCTCTCTCTCTCTCTCTCTCTCTCTCTCAGACTTTTGTGTGGGTGAGGGGCTGGGAAAGGGAGGGCTCCGTGCTTTCGGTCTGGGCTTGGAAATTTTCGCGGTGCATGCATCTCCCCCAGCTCCACGTGCTCTTTAATTCGTCTCTTAATTATTGGGGGGGCACTTGGCCACTTGCACTTGTCTTGTTCTGATCCTACTCACAATGACATCATTCTGTGTCTTGTTGGATTATCGTCAGCAAATGAGGATTTATTCTTGTGCAAAGTCACAAGTGTAAGTTCACTGGCTCGCAATTTTGATTTGCTGCAGGGAAAAAAAAAAAATTCATCTTGTTCCCGTCCTTTAGAGAACTAAATTGTAAATGTTTTCATGTTTTTGGATATAGAAACCAGGGGTCGCTTAATCTCTAGAAAGGCCTTAGACGAAAGTTTCAAATGGGCCCTTTAAAATATACTTTATAAAAAAATTAATATTTATTAATATTTTATTTAATCAATATTTATTGAAAAACAATTCTTCTAGCTTTTTAAGATGCAAAATTTTTAATTAAGTTTTTGTAATCAAGTTTTTCTAATATATCTTTTTCTATAGATAACATAGCTAATCCATTCAATCTTTCTTGTGACATAGTTGATTTTAGGTATGATTTTATCAATTTTAATTTTGAAAAACTTCTTTCTGTAGAAGCAACTGTTATAGGGATAGTTAATAATATTCTATAAGCAATACATGCATTTGGAAAAGAATTCAATCTTTTTATAAAATTTAATGTTTCAATCGGGGTGTTATTCTATTTGTAAAACTTCTCTTATGACTTTTAATTCTAAAAATAAATCTAAACCATCAACATCATAAACTAGATCATGCTTTAGAAATCTTTCAAGTTTAAGACAATTTTTCTTCAAATTATCATCATCTAATAATTTTAATTTATGAACATTGAATAGAAACCCAAAAATATCTTCATACAACTTAAATTGTTCAAATCTATTCTCAACTGAAGAAATTGCTTTATCTACTATATATATGAACACCCTGCTCGAGGTGTGCCTGTTCAGTTATGCAGTTATTGGTAATTTTTTTTATTTTTATTTTCGAATTGCCTTTGCCCAGGCCCCAACGCTCCACATTAAAAGTGTTAATAAATATAGGCATGTAGATTTTTGGGCCCCCTCTTGGCCTGGGGCCCCAGGCCAAGGCCTCATTGGCCTAAGGCTCTGGCCGGCCCTGATAGAAACTTAGAGTCTGAGTATCATTGCTTTGAGTGGTTGCCCTCAAACTACCTCTGTTGATAGCAGTATCCTTCTTTCAGGCTATTATATTAACATTTATTTCGAAAGAGAAAAGGAAAAAAAATAAAGAAAAAAGAAATAAATTATGAACTGGAAACGAATTGGTAAAACAAACAGACATGTCATAAAATTGTAAGTTTATCTTTCTTTTTCTATCATTATATAAAAAGAAAAAGAAAATATTTACTATATATTTTTTTTTTAAGGGAAGAACAAGGACTTAAACTCGAAAATCCCATTCCAATATCATAAATAAATATAATAAAAGCTATAAAAGAAAAAAAAAAAAAACTTACCAAGTGGATAGCTGAGAAGAGATCTAAAATCTGTTGCTATAGGAGAAACTCTACAGAAGAGAGTAAAAGTCCAGCCCAAGACCATCAAATCAGCCGAATAAAATATAAAAATATTAGAGCTCGGTCCAGTATTGGCCCAAACCTCTGCATGCTGTTGGCTCGGGCCAATACTCAGCCCCATAACCCAATTGTCCTGAAAACGGAAACTCTTTTGTCCCCAACTGTATATCACCGACAATATCCTCAATGGCGACTCTGTTCAAATTCCACCAAAATGGACCAAAAGAAGGAAGAAAGAGCGAAGAAGACGGAAGCAGGGGGCAGAGAAGCTCTATTAAATTCTAGGTAAAAATAGCCAATCAAGCTGATGTAATCTCATTTGAAACATTTAATGATATTTATTAATGCAACTTATTGGTACTGTAGAAGCTAAATTTGGAAGATTTCCCTTATTCTATGCTAAGTTTTGTTATCAAAATTTTTATGTCGTTCAGTTGAGGTCTAGGGTTATCTCTTAGGGTGTTATTATGTGAGATTTTCTGTTTGTTTTCTGCTCTATCTTGGGTTTGAGACACAATGTGTAAGTGCCATCTAATTAAGGGTGACTGGAAATTCTTTTATGAAATATAATTTGAATGCTTTCACTGTGTTTTAGCATTATGAGGCTTCAATTCTAATTTAGATGAATTTTATGGTGTTTCATTTTGGTTCAAAAATAATGGGTTATTATCAGGCCCATCGGTGAATTTGCACATTGGTGGAATCACCTCATCTCCCAAGATGTTGCCCAAATCATAATACCAAGTGTTTTAGCTACATATGCATTGTGGAAAATTTGGAACGCGAGAAACTCATCGGAGTTTGAAGGCAATATATGGAGGCACAACCTGTTTGTCAAAATGCCTCAAGGGCCATTAAGTAAAAATGTTGGGGCACAGAAGAAGCACGAGAGTTGATTTTGGGAAAAAGAAAGACATCGTAGTTCAATTCACATGGACTTTACCAACATTTTAGTGGATTAAAGTTTCTTTTGATCAGACAGTTGTTAGTGCATCCAAAAAGGGCTAGATGTGGTTTCATCACCAGGAATTCCAGGAAGCTGTTTTACATAGATGGGTCACTCAGGGATTCTGATAGTGGTGTGGTTTAAGGATTGATTCTGATGGCAGAGAACACAAACCATAACTAAGTGCAGTGTTCTGAATTTCGCTTGGTAAGCTAGTCATGTTGTTTTTAACATTCATGTGAAAACGATTTGAACATCAAAGCTTTCTGTGCTGTACTGTACACATCCGCCATAGCATATTCAACCTTTTTTTTAAAAAGGAGCTAGTATTAGGCTGGCTATTAGGTTTGGAGTTCTAGTTATTTTTTAATTTAAAATTAAAATCTGTAGATGTTAATCATTATGAAGTTGTTTTGTTTTTATTTATATATTTGATAAGTATGTCCCACTCATTGCTAATCAATAAGTCTTTTTGTGTGGTTGTGTGCGCGCGCGCTTACATGTATGTATATGCATGTGCATGTGTCGCCGTGTCCGCATATCCTACTCTTTAAGGATTTGTTGTGTCACCATGTCTATGTCGTATTGTGTTCATGTCCTATGTTGATCTTTATGCTTCATAGATGATTTACCATAATGAGTTTTCAATATGATTCAGGAAAAGATTATATTGTTTCATTAGGTTCAACATAAGGGGTAGCTGTTGCGACCATTTGCAAGGAAGCATTATTCACTAAATCAGTGGTGGAACCAATCCAAAGATGTCAAAACATTCCATGAGATATTTGGAAGCTGTGAAACTAATTGGAGCTTAAATGCCGATATTTGGAGACACAAGGTGTCTGCCAAAATATCTCAAGGGCAATTATAAAATAGAAGGGTTGACAAGATTCATCGGGTGTGGATGTTCAAAGAAAGAGAAACATGTAGTTCAGTTCATATGAACTTTGCTGGAAATTTATTAAAGTTTCTTTTCACTTGATAGTGGATAGTTGTACTTCAAAGGGATGGATATGTCTCCATCATCCATAATTATGTCAAACAAATTATCATGAGAGTTGGCTCTGGGATTCCCATAGCGGGATGGGATGAAGGTTTCACATAGCAGGAAAGCAATATTGTTTTCGAACCAAATAGTTACAATAAATTAGATTAAAGAGTAATGTTTTTCAGTATCCGTGTGAACATATTTGAGCAAAGGAATAATTGAATTGATGAATTTGATCCGACATGGTAAAGAAAATTTGGTTGGGGCAAAGGAGAAATGGGTTGATTTCCTAGTCTGCATGTGTGTGATGTGGGACAAGCCTGGATTTCACTCCAGTTAGCCGCAGGTTTGCATTTGACTTATCATGCCCGTCGAAGATTCCTGAAATTGGAAGAACAGAAAAAACCAGCGTTTTAGTTTCTAGTCGTCAAATTCTCTGTTCCATCATATAGAACTTAGTAGTACAAACTCAACGTAATTGGGTGGATAACACTACAAGGTAATGCTTAATTATATATGGGGAAAGTTATTTAAGAGAGTAATTATCATATATTCCAGAGAAGAAAGTGACATATTTGATCTCACATTGGTAAAAGAAAATTTGGTTAGGTGGAGGAGAACTAGTTTGATATCCTAATTGGCATATGTGTGATCTGGAGCAAGACGAATGCCACTCCAATTAATCACAGGTTTATGTTTGACTCATCATGACCCTAGAACCATGAAATTGCAAAAGTTGAACACCTACCTTCAAGTCAGCGTCAAATTCTCTGTTCTATTAGATAGAACTAGGAGCACAAATTCAGCTTGAATCATCTATGTTGAAGTTGGGATGCGATAATTGTGAATAAAATATGAAATAGTGACTATATTGTAACTTCTACCATATGATAAGTTCTGTTTCAAAAGTGATGTGAAACAATATGGATCGTAAACACCTTCAAATTTGAAAACTAAGGTTTAAAATTTGAATTGAAAATCTGGATAGAGTTTTGAGCTTCGCACCCCTTGCACGGGCTTCACACCTAAAACTCAAGAGTAAAATCTTAAGAATTTAATTGAAAATTTAAAAATTTTAATCATTCAATAATAATTTAAAGAGAAGTCTTGTGGCCATTTTATAAGCTTTACAAAATGAGTACTTCTAGGAAATAACCGATGAGGTATTAAACAGCCGCACAAAAGAAATATTACTAAAAGAAATAAACTAAAATATATAAAATAGTTAAAACCAAATAAATGTAGCATGTTGTTTTCTGAATCTCAAATAGACTCGATCGAACCGTCGTTTCAGTGGTGTAATGTCCTCATCATTTCTCCCGGGGTGGGAAAACTCGACCCCTTCGAGTCTGTAGTGGGAGGTTGTTGCTGACTGTGTTAATGCTCCAATAGGTCAGGATGTCGGAAATCCTCCTCAATAATTTAAGAATTTTCTGACTCAGGTCTTCCTTTCCACTTACTAAAATAGCATCGCGTTCCTCCGTCTCTAGTAGAGACAATCTGATCATCTAAAATAGAATCTATATTTTCGCTATATAGGGTAATTTAGAGGAAGTGGAGGTAGCGGGGGCTCTCAGAAAGAAGGTTATGGTTAGGCTTATCCCGAATGGTTCAAAAGGAATATCAAAAGTACTTCTATATGGAATCAAATCTTCAACATTAAAAGTGTAACTAATGTCAAAGTCTGATGGGAGATCCACCACATAAGCATTTGATTTGATCCTCTTGACAAATTGAAATGGTCTTGTGTTTCGCGTGTAATTTCTTCACGGTTCTTGGAGGAAATCATTCGGGTCATAGGCGGACCATCACATAGTTACTGATATTAAATGTCCTTAATCTATAGTATAAATCAACAGAAGTTTTATAATCAGTATTATCATTTATCATTTTTTCTTTGATTTCCTCATGGAATGCTCGCATATGAGATGCGAATGCAAATGCATAGTTTGATACTCTAGAATGATGATGAGCCATGAGAGCTAAATCAATTGCTTGTCTAGATTTAAAATCAGTTACTATCTTAAATAGACTGAGACATGTCATATTGACAATACTAATATATGCAAATTTGGCCATAGGGAAGATTAGATCCCAATTTTTCAAAATTTCCCCGCAAGAACCTAAAGATATTTCTTAATGTTCTATTGACTACCTAAAGTTGTCCATCAGTTTGCGGATGAAATGCCATTGAAAATTTCAGTTTGGTCGCCATTTTATGTCACAATGTTTGTCTGAAGTAGCTAACAAACTTAACATCTCAATCTGACACCATGATTTTAAGTAACCCATGCAGTTTGACGACATGATCAAAGAAAAAGACAGCTACACATGATGCATTTGAAGTTTTGAAACAGGAAATCAAGTGAGCCATCTTGAAGAATCTGTCTACCACTATTAGGATAGAGTCATGTATTTTCTAGCATTTTTTGTAACCATAGTGTAAAACCTAAGCTACATCTTGGCAAGGACAACTGAGTACATGGAGAAGAGTGTAGGGAGCTGCCATCTGTTTTTTTGTTTGGCCAGTTAACAAGTGCGACACTGATCAACGATATTAACATGTCTCTTCAGGCTCGACCAGTAGGATTTGTGCTTAACAGTCTCAATCATCTTGTTCTGTGTCCAGCCAGACCTCCAGTATGCTCAAAAGAGAAAATCACTGAGAGACGTACGGAGAATACATAGCTTAAAAATCTAAATAGATATTCGTCTTGTCACAGAAACCCGTCCATCTCTATCAGAACCATCCCGTAACATGATATATTTCTTCAAAGTCAGGACATGGCTCATATTCTCTCAATCTCTCGAACATTGTCACTTCTGCGCTCATAACTATCAAAATCGTTGTCGGCTGAGTACATAAGCGACCTTGTTTCAACTCTCACCTTGTGCTTTAGGACAAATGTGTAGTCATAGAGGAATTTCATCCACTTGTGTCTTGCATTTAACCTCTTTTGGGAGTTGAGGTATTTTAACGCCTCGTGATCTGAATATATCACAAACTTTTTGCAGTAGCAAATAATGTCTCCATTAGAGCAAAGCCTGCACAACCGCGTAAAATTCTTATCATTTGTGGAGTATCATTGTCGGTCTTCATTTAACTTCTCGTTAAATAGGCAACGAGATGATTCTCTTGACTCAGCACACCACCAATCGCAGGCCCTGATGCGTCACATGTTACTTCAAACACTTTTGAAAAGTCTAGTAGACACATAACAAGAGCTTCAGTCATCAACTTTATCACTTCTTTATAAGCCTTGATGGCGGAAGGAGTCCACTGAAATTCCTCATTCTTCAAGCAGTCGGTTATTGATGCCATGATAGCGCTAAAGTTTTTGATGAACCAACGGTAGAAATGACTAACCCGTGAAAACTTCTGACTTTCCTACGTTCGGGGTTGTGGTCACTCTGTAATTGCTTTCGTCTTTTCAGGATCTGCAGGAACTTCTTCGGATGAAATCACAAATCCTAAGAACATGATCATGTTTATACAGAAAGCATACTTCTTTGGATTTGTATTGAACTTCTCAGTTTGGAGTGTGCAAATGACTTATCTCAGTTGGTCCATATGTTGCTTATGAGTTCAATTGTAAATCAGTATATCATCAAACTACACCACCACAAATTTACCGATAAATGGCCCAAACAATTGGGTCATCACTCTTATGAAGGTGCTAGGAGTATTAGACAGTTCAAAAGACATAACCAACCATTCATATAGCCCATCCTTGGTCTTAAACACAGTTTTTCATTCATCTCCTGGCTGAATTTTAATTGGGTGGTACCCACTCTTAAGATCAATCTTGGAGAATATTATGACACCTGGCATCAAATCCAGCATATCATCAAGACAGAGAATGAAAAAATGATACTTGACAGTGATTTTATTGATTTCATGGTTATCTACACAAATATGCCATGTGTCATCCTTTTTTGGCGCCAAAAGTGCAGGAACTACACATAGGCTCAAATTTTCTTTAATGAATCTTTTGTCAAGTAACTCTTATACCTGTCGGTGTAACTATTTGTGCTCAACAGGGTGCATCATGTAATGGGGCATGTTTGACAAAGTTGCTCTTGAGACTAACTCAATGGCATGTTGAATGTCTCTCATGGAGGCAATTCACCTGGCAGATCTTTAGGAGAATTTCAGAAAACTCTTTCAGTATTGGTTTAATATGTCCTGGAATCTGCACCTCAGTCTCTGGCTCAGCTTCTCGAGCCACAAGTGCATAGCAAGTCGATCCCTCATTCAAGATCTTTTCAATTTGATCATAGCTAATCAAGTTCATTGTCATCTTTCCTTTACCCTTGTCACCCTTCTTTTCAAGAGCTAGTGTCTCTATTTTTTCTTTGCTCTTATCAACCTTCTTTTTGATGTTGATGGTTTAGGTTGATTCGACAGTATCTTCACCTCGAATGAGCATTGGTTGACACGTCCATATATGATCACATTTAAGTCGAGCAATCATGATCGTCCCAAAATGATATGACCCACATCCAGGAGTATGTCACACCACATGTTATCTGTGTACGTGACAAACTGGATAGGGATTTGACATCTCTTTTGAACTTGGATGGATGTAGCGTCGGTCCATGTAACCTTGTATGGATTTGGATGTTTCACCGATTTCATCCCTAAAGTGGTTGTAACGCCCCGATCCCGGTGATACGGGGACGTCACTGCGACGTATATACGTAAGTCCGAATTACCTTCCCGTATATACGCTAAGCATCAGTACAGACAAGAATCAGAGTACGGAAGCATATGGTGCATTATACATTCCAACACATATATACAATTACAGAATTATCACCAATAGTGATCTAATATTACATGAATATCATATCACTAATATGCGCAAATGCGAGAGTACAAGAGATATACAATATATATGAACAGTATAAAAGGAAGCTCACATACACGTATACAAGGAAAGTACAAGCATAAATAGAAAAAGGGCACTCACGAGTTTGCTAGGGAAAAACTCGAGAGGCACAGAGGGGGTCTGGAAGGATGGAACTCTGAAAGGCCTGCTGGGGATCCACGCTACCACTGCGCTACTCCGATCACACGCTCCTAGCTCCATGACCTGGACGTGAGGATCCAGGGGAGTCAAATAATACTCCCCAGGCGAGTGTAGAAGGAAAACCAAGTGGTGAAGCAGGGTGAGCACAATAATGCATATATCAAGTAAGAAATACTCAGGAGGCAGATAGGATAGAGCAGGTAAGAATAGACATGGCATGAGAATCATAAAACAGGAAATCCGAATAAAACCAATCCGAGCTACCAGGTAGTTATAACATAATACTCATAAAACATGAAATCCGATATAAAGTCCGGGAAAAGCAAATACGGTAAGGCACATCACGGATTCATAGCTATTTAAGATGCAGGCTTTGGTATGCGTCCCATTCCACATACCTCTACTTACAACTTAAAGAGCCGATTATTATGACACTTTATTATTACTCGTCTTACCCATATATCTAGGTATGTGGCTCGGTGTACGGCCAACTCACATACATCCATATATAAGCAAGTCGAGGTTGTTATTGGAAACAGCGGTTGTATCAACGAACTATGTTTACAGTGGGTCCCGTGCATACCCGGGACCACGGCCCAGGATTGTTCCGTTGCATGGAAACGGAAGCCAGCCGCAAGGCTAAACAGGAGGGGCTTATGTATGCCCTATCATACAGGAATAAGGGAGCCAGCTCTCCCCTCGGTCCCCTGGAGTACCACAGGTCAGACCGGAAATATAGTGCACAACCTAAAGCCACTGTAAACACGAACACATATCGATATCCGCATATTTCCCTCGACCCAATACAAGTTGGTCCATTTTAAGATTCAATAGTTTAATTATCACTTTACGGGAAAAACAGGAAATGGACATGATCAGGAATCAGGAGTACACAAATACATATAGTCAAGTCACTGCATGTAAAGCAGGAAAACAAGTCACTGATCATGGTACAGGATAATAAAGTAAAGTTCCCGTAAAGGTGATAATCACAAGTCAAGTACATCATGCTGGGTGTCAAGTGATAGCATGACAGGGTGATGATATTTAGTAAACAACCAAACATAACAAGAGATGGATAATAATCAGGCGGCAAGTTATGTCAAGAGATTGATAATAGTCTGGGTAAGTCAGGTCATACCAATAGGGTCTTGCCAAATAGTAGCATGGCAGGTGGTCAGGTGATAACACACTAGATGGTCAGGTGATATACATGTGTTAAAAGGAAGCATGCAACTAACTAGTCTGAAGTAATGGTAGGGCAAGTGTAAACATAAAAGTAATGACCCAAAGTCCAACAAGTCCAACGACCACGAAGGGTCGGCCACGCATAGCATAAAGCAATAAAAGATATAAAGCATGAAATACAATACATGAAGACTAGAGCGAGAATACTATCATAATCAATGGAATGGTAAAGCAAGAGGGTAGCGAGTGAGAACACTCGCCTGCATCACCGAAAAGCCGAAAGGTCCGAAATCCACGAAATCCGGGGCACGCCATAAAATATGATATATAAATATGTAGAGTGAAGAGGAGAGAGAAAGAGAGAAGGGAAGTGAAGATGGTGTTTGTCAAGTGACAAGTCAAGCAATACTAATATATGATATAAGTCTAGAGGGTAAGGTTCATATTCAAGAAAGGAATCAACTATGACAGACAGGCAAAGTTAGTCGACTAGGATGGAAGAGTAGTCGACTAATAGTGGAGTTAGTCGACTAACAGTAGGGTCTGGTCGACTAAAACTGAGTAACAGAGAGTTGGGTTTGGTTTCAGGGAATGGTTAGTCGACTGGAGTAAAATAGGTAGTCGACTAACAGATACTCTAAGTCGACTAATAGTATGGTCAAGTCGACTAGAACTGAGATACAGAAAGTTGGGGTTTCTGATTCAGGATAAGTTAGTCGACTAGGGAAGAATGGGTAGTCGACTAATAAGCTATAGTCGACTAATAATATAGTCAAGTCGACTAGAGCCGAGAGTTGGGTTTTCTGGTTTCAGGAAAGGGTTAGTCGACCAGGGTCAAGAGTGTAGTCGACTAAGGATCTCTAGTCGACTAGGAACTAAGGTAAGTCGACTAATACAGTGTTTCCAGAAAAGGTTAAGTTTCAGCTAAGGGTTTCTAGTCGACTAATCTATAGGTCAAGTCGACTAGTCGACTAGGAACAGCACACAGGACAGATTTCTAGGGCTTTGAAGGTGAGACGCGGGGGTTCGCAGACGCGGGAGTTAGCGTCGCGAGAATAACAGACACGGGAATAGCAGACGCGGGGCTCGCGTTGCAGGAAATACCAGACGTGAGAAATAGCGTCGCGTCGCCAAGGTGCCACAACGCGAGGCTCGGGGCCTGCGTTTAAGTCAGGGCATGAGAATGCGGACGCGAGGATAAACTCCGCGTCACGCCAACAAGGATAGAACACAGACGCGGGCACTTAGCTTCGCGTCGTGCCGATACAATAACTCGAAGGCCGCGTCAAGAGAGGGCGCCCGCACGCGGGGGTGAGATCCGCGTCGGCAATTAATCGGAGAATAGAGAGAGAGGATTCATGAGAGAGAGAGAGAGTCCAAGAGAGAGAGAGACTTCTAGGAGAGAGAGAGGGTGCGGTTGAGAGGGAGAGAGAGAGAGAGAGCTAGAGTGAGAAAGAGAGGAGAGAGAAACAGTGAGAGAGAGAGAGAGATAGGGGAGAGAAACAGAGAAGGGGGCTGTTGCCCCCCTTGCTCCCGCACACAGCGCCCCCCCCACTGGGGGCGCTCAGCCGGCCGCCGGCCAGGGCGGCGCCGGCCGCCGGTAGAAAAGGAGGGGGCGGCTGCCCCCTCAACAAAGCACAGGAGGGGGGCTGTGCCCCCCTCCAGCAAGGGAAAAGAGAGGGGGGCTTGCCCCCCTCTCCGGCCAAGCACAGGGGCCCAGGTGGGCCCCTGGCTGCACGCGGCCGCCGGCCACCGCCGGCGGCGCCCAAGACCAGGGGTGGCGTCGGCCACCCCAAAAGGGAAAGGGAAAAAAAGAAAAAGAAAGAAAAAGAAAGAAGAAAAGGAAGAAGAAAAGGAAAAGAAAAGAAGGAGGAGGAGAAGGAGGTGGCTCGCCGGGGTTGGAGGGCTCGCCGGCGGCGGTGGAGTCGGCCGGATCTGGAGGGAGGAAGAAGAAAAGAAGAAGAAAAAGAAAGAAAAGGGAAAAAGAAAAGAAAAGGAAGGAAAAGAAAAAAAAAGAGAGAGAGAGGTAGGAGATGGCCGGAGCTTTGGGGTCTTCGCCGGCGTCGTGGTGGCCGGAGGCGCCGGCGGTGAGCTTGGTTGGGTGTCGCCCACGCAAGAGAAGAAGAAGAAGAAGAAGAAGAAAGAAAAGAAGAAGGAAAAGAATAGAAAAGAAAGGAAAAAGGAAAGAAAAGAAAAGGAAAAAGAGAGAGAGATTGATGGATGGGAGAGGGGTCCCACGTGGGGGTGCGTGGGCTGCTGGAGTCGGTGGGAAAAGAAAGAAAAGAAAGGAAAAGAAAGAAAGAAGGATCTAAAATAATAATATAATAATAAGGTTGAAAAATCGACTGTCTCCGAAAAATCCCCAAAAATACCCGGAGGTAGAAAACGTCATCCTGATGAATAATATGAAATCGGTTTTCAGAAATAAAATCCCGTTTTCAAATTAAAAATCCGGAAGTCAACCGCCGATACCGGTCTACACCGGGTCGGCCGGATTTTGATAAATTCCGAAAAATCCCAGAAAATGTATTAAAGAAGAAAATATGATTTTAAGACATAAAGTGAAAGCGGAATTCAGAAATTCAATTCCGTTTGTAAACTAAAAATCCTGGAATCAGTTAACTACCGACTCCGAAGGAATTTTCATAAAATCATAAAATCCTCAGAAAAAGAATGTAGGTAGAAAATATAATTCTAAGAAATAAAGTCTAAAGGACCATCATGAAATTCCTAACTGTTTGAGAATTAAAAATCCAGGAATCGGTCAGCGGCACTGGCCGACACCGGTTTTGAAGAAATTCATTTTAATTTCAGAAAAATCTAGAAAATCATAGAAAATATATAATAATGGAAAATGATATTTAAAACTAAAATCGGTCAAATCTAATCACCGGAAAGACCAAATCGAATAATATACTATAATCGGGTTCCTGGTTCGGACTGGGACTGACTCCGAGTCCACGAATCCAATCCAAGACAAAACAATCATATAAGGAATTCATAAAGCAAAACAAATACAGGAAACAAATCGAAAAAATACGATCGGAAAATCTGAATACGCAACTAAGTACGTATTCCGGGAACGGGGTATTACAATCCACCCACCTTACAAAAAATTGCGTCCTCGCAATTTCGTTAAGGGGCAAATTGAATACAAAGGGGACAAGGGTGGAATTTATACTAATTAAGATATGAAGCACTATAGGTAGGGCTCTCACGTCAACTGAATAATAATCATACTCTGCATTTTCGGCTGATGATGTCGTGGCTGTGTAATAAATCTTTAGAATAATGCTGAATAATACTGATGATGTCGTGGCTGTGTAATAAAGAAAATCCCGAAAATCCTGAGCATAATAAAGAAGACCGATAATTAAGAATCCGACTGCTGTCTTCTGAAAGATAGCCAGATCAAGATCGATCTGGAGAATACCAAGCTTCATAGAATTGGCCGAAGAGATCACATAATAGCTTCATTCTGAACCAGCCACTACCTCTCTAGTCTAGTCATATCTTAAAATAGTATAAGGCTTCATAAAACCAAAACATAAAACCAAAACAGGGAAAGGATAGGAGTGATTAGGAATCAAGGGAAAGATATTCAAGGAGGGATTAGAAATCAAAGGAAAGATAGCCAAGAAATAGATAACTCTGCACTTGCAGTTGGAATGTATAACCAAGACTCATGTATTCCAGTTGCAAATCTCTTTACCATTGATTTGCCTTCTGGACGTACTGAGGAGGTTAGAGCCTAAGCTGACCTATGCTCTGATACCAACCTGTAACGCCCCGATCCCGGTGATACGGGGACGTCACTGCGACGTATATACGTAAGTCCGAATTACCTTCCCGTATATACGCTAAGCATCAGTACAGACAAGAATCAGAGTACGGAAGCATATGGTGCATTATACATTCCAACACATATATACAATTACAGAATTATCACCAATAGTGATCTAATATTACATGAATATCATATCACTAATATGCGCAAATGCGAGAGTACAAGAGATATACAATATATATGAACAGTATAAAAGGAAGCTCACATACACGTATACAAGGAAAGTACAAGCATAAATAGAAAAAGGGCACTCACGAGTTTGCTAGGGAAAAACTCGAGAGGCACAGAGGGGGTCTGGAAGGATGGAACTCTGAAAGGCCTGCTGGGGATCCACGCTACCACTGCGCTACTCCGATCACACGCTCCTAGCTCCATGACCTGGACGTGAGGATCCAGGGGAGTCAAATAATACTCCCCAGGCGAGTGTAGAAGGAAAACCAAGTGGTGAAGCAGGGTGAGCACAATAATGCATATATCAAGTAGGAAATACTCAGGAGGCAGATAGGATAGAGCAGGTAAGAATAGACATGGCATGAGAATTATAAAACAGGAAATCCGAATAAAACCAATCCGAGCTACCAGGTAGTTATAACATAATACTCATAAAACATGAAATCCGATATAAAGTCCGGGAAAAGCAAATACGGTAAGGCACATCACGGATTCATAGCTATTTAAGATGCAGGCTTTGGTATGCGTCCCATTCCACATACCTCTACTTACAACTTAAAGAGCCGATTATTATGACACTTTATTATTACTCGTCTTACCCATATATCTAGGTATGTGGCTCGGTGTACGGCCAACTCACATACATCCATATATAAGCAAGTCGAGGTTGTTATTGGAAACAGCGGTTGTATCAACGAACTATGTTTACAGTGGGTCCCGTGCATACCCGGGACCACGGCCCAGGATTGTTCCGTTGCATGGAAACGGAAGCCAGCCGCAAGGCTAAACAGGAGGGGCTTATGTATGCCCTATCATACAGGAATAAGGGAGCCAGCTCTCCCCTCGGTCCCCTGGAGTACCACAGGTCAGACCGGAAATATAGTGCACAACCTAAAGCCACTGTAAACACGAACACATATCGATATCCGCATATTTCCCTCGACCCAATACAAGTTGGTCCATTTTAAGATTCAATAGTTTAATTATCACTTTACGGGAAAAACAGGAAATGGACATGATCAGGAATCAGGAGTACACAAATACATATAGTCAAGTCACTGCATGTAAAGCAGGAAAACAAGTCACTGATCATGGTACAGGATAATAAAGTAAAGTTCCCGTAAAGGTGATAATCACAAGTCAAGTACATCATGCTGGGTGTCAAGTGATAGCATGACAGGGTGATGATATTTAGTAAACAACCAAACATAACAAGAGATGGATAATAATCAGGCGGCAAGTTATGTCAAGAGATTGATAATAGTCTGGGTAAGTCAGGTCATACCAATAGGGTCTTGCCAAATAGTAGCATGGCAGGTGGTCAGGTGATAACACACTAGATGGTCAGGTGATATACATGTGTTAAAAGGAAGCATGCAACTAACTAGTCTGAAGTAATGGTAGGGCAAGTGTAAACATAAAAGTAATGACCCAAAGTCCAACAAGTCCAACGACCACGAAGGGTCGGCCACGCATAGCATAAAGCAATAAAAGATATAAAGCATGAAATACAATACATGAAGACTAGAGCGAGAATACTATCATAATCAATGGAATGGTAAAGTAAGAGGGTAGCGAGTGAGAACACTCGCCTGCATCACCGAAAAGCCGAAAGGTCCGAAATTCACGAAATCCGGGGCACGCCATAAAATATGATATATAAATATGTAGAGTGAAGAGGAGAGAGAAAGAGAGAAGGGAAGTGAAGATGGTGTTTGTCAAGTGACAAGTCAAGCAATACTAATATATGATATAAGTCTAGAGGGTAAGGTTCATATTCAAGAAAGGAATCAACTATGACAGACAGGCAAAGTTAGTCGACTAGGATGGAAGAGTAGTCGACTAATAGTGGAGTTAGTCGACTAACAGTAGGGTCTGGTCGACTAAAACTGAGTAACAGAGAGTTGGGTTTGGTTTCAGGGAATGGTTAGTCGACTGGAGTAAAATAGGTAGTCGACTAACAGATACTCTAAGTCGACTAATAGTATGGTCAAGTCGACTAGAACTGAGATACAGAAAGTTGGGGTTTCTGATTCAGGATAAGTTAGTCGACTAGGGAAGAATGGGTAGTCGACTAATAAGCTATAGTCGACTAATAATATAGTCAAGTCGACTAGAGCCGAGAGTTGGGTTTTCTGGTTTCAGGAAAGGGTTAGTCGACCAGGGTCAAGAGTGTAGTCGACTAAGGATCTCTAGTCGACTAGGAACTAAGGTAAGTCGACTAATACAGTGTTTCCAGAAAAGGTTAAGTTTCAGCTAAGGGTTTCTAGTCGACTAATCTATAGGTCAAGTCGACTAGTCGACTAGGAACAGCACACAGGACAGATTTCTAGGGCTTTGAAGGTGAGACGCGGGGGTTCGCAGACGCGGGAGTTAGCGTCGCGAGAATAACAGACACGGGAATAGCAGACGCGGGGCTCGCGTTGCAGGAAATACCAGACGTGAGAAATAGCGTCGCGTCGCCAAGGTGCCACAACGCGAGGCTCGGGGCCTGCGTTTAAGTCAGGGCATGAGAATGCGGACGCGAGGATAAACTCCGCGTCACGCCAACAAGGATAGAACACAGACGCGGGCACTTAGCTTCGCGTCGTGCCGATACAATAACTCGAAGGCCGCGTCAAGAGAGGGCGCCCGCACGCGGGGGTGAGATCCGCGTCGGCAATTAATCGGAGAATAGAGAGAGAGGATTCATGAGAGAGAGAGAGAGTCCAAGAGAGAGAGAGACTTCTAGGAGAGAGAGAGGGTGCGGTTGAGAGGGAGAGAGAGAGAGAGAGAGCTAGAGTGAGAAAGAGAGGAGAGAGAAACAGTGAGAGAGAGAGAGAGATAGGGGAGAGAAACAGAGAAGGGGGCTGTTGCCCCCCTTGCTCCCGCACACAGCGCCCCCCCCCCACTGGGGGCGCTCAGCCGGCCGCCGGCCAGGGCGGCGCCGGGCGGCGCCGGCCGCCGGCAGAAAAGGAGGGGGCGGCTGCCCCCTCAACAAAGCACAGGAGGGGGGCTGTGCCCCCCCTCCAGCAAGGGAAAAGAGAGGAGGGCTTGCCCCCCTCTCCGGCCAAGCACAGGGGCCCAGGTGGGCCCCTGGCTGCACGCGGCCGCCGGCCACCGCCGGCGGCGCCCAAGACCAGGGGTGGCGTCGGCCACCCCCAAAAGGGAAAGGGAAAAGAAAGAAAAAGAAAGAAAAAGAAAGAAGAAAAGGAAGAAGAAAAGGAAAAGAAAAGAAGGAGGAGAAGGAGGTGGCTCGCCGGGGTTGGAGGGCTCGCCGGCGGCGGTGGAGTCGGCCGGATCTGGAGGGAGGAAGAAGAAAAGAAGAAGAAAAAGAAAGAAAAGGGAAAAAGAAAAGAAAAGGAAGGAAAAGAAAAAGAAAGAGAGAGAGAGAGGTAGGAGATGGCCGGAGCTTTGGGGTCTTCGCCGGCGTCGTGGTGGCCGGAGGCGCCGGCGGTGAGCTTGGTTGGGTGTCGCCCACGCAAGAGAAGAAGAAGAAGAAGAAGAAGAAAGAAAAGAAGAAGGAAAAGAATAGAAAAGAAAGGAAAAAGGAAAGAAAAGAAAAGGAAAAAGAGTGAGAGAGATTGATGGATGGGAGAGGGGTCCCACGTGGGGGTGCGTGGGCTGCTGGAGTCGGTGGGAAAAGAAAGAAAAGAAAGGAAAAGAAAGAAAGAAGGATCTAAAAATAATAATATAATAATAAGGTTGAAAAATCGACTGTCTCCGAAAAATCCCCAAAAATACCCGGAGGTAGAAAACGTCATCCTGATGAATAATATGAAATCGGTTTTCAGTAATAAAATCCCGTTTTCAAATTAAAAATCCGGAAGTCAACCGCCGATACCGGTCTACACCGGGTCGGCCGGATTTTGATAAATTCCGAAAAATCCCAGAAAATGTATTAAAGAAGAAAATATGATTTTAAGACATAAAGTGAAAGCGGAATTCAGAAATTCAATTCCGTTTGTAAACTAAAAATCCTGGAATCAGTTAACTACCGACTCCGAAGGAATTTTCATAAAATCATAAAATCCTCAGAAAAAGAATGTAGGTAGAAAATATAATTCTAAGAAATAAAGTCTAAAGGACCATCATGAAATTCCTAACTGTTTGAGAATTAAAAATCCAGGAATCGGTCAGCGGCACTGGCCGACACCGGTTTTGAAGAAATTCATTTTAATTCCAGAAAAATCTAGAAAATCATAGAAAATATATAATAATGGAAAATGATATTTAAAACTAAAATCGGTCAAATCTAATCACCGGAAAGACCAAATCGAATAATATACTATAATCGGGTTCCTGGTTCGGACTGGGACTGACTCCGAGTCCACGAATCCAATCCAAGACAAAACAATCATATAAGGAATTCATAAAGCAAAACAAATACAGGAAACAAATCGAAAAAATACGATCGGAAAATCTGAATACGCAACTAAGTACGTATTCCGGGAACGGGGTATTACAGTGGTGATCAATTTCAACGCAGCGACGTTGATGCAACTGTCATTATCCACTATCACCTTGCAGCGCTTATTCTTAATTTTTGTGCAGGTTTGAAATATGACAATTCTTCTCCAGTCATTGACTTGCTCGGAACCTGACTACTCTTAATTGAGTTTTGTCTACACTAGGAGTTAGCTTCTTCACTCTCAAAGTTCTAATGCAGCCATTGAATTCACTCTCTTCGGCAGAGGCATCAGAGTCATCATCATTTTGTGCATGGTCACTTCTAAATCATTTTCTTTTTCTACATCTAGGAGGATCTTGGTTCAGCTTGGACACTAGTTGGCAAGGTATCCATACCCTTGACATCTATAGCACTAGATCCACGGGTGGACCTTTACTGGTTCACTAGTTATTTTTCTCTCGGAGGTTATCGATTTTGCATCAAAAGAACTTGCTAGTTTGATGTTTGAAAAACTGGAGGAAGGTTTGCTCGGAACAGGAAATGATCAGCGAAAACTAGGTTTGCTAGCAGTTGTGATTTTAGGGTTATCTCTGAAATCAGTTTGGTAGAAGGAGGATACTCTAGACTCATCTAAATCAGTGACTAGTTGGTATGTCTGCTCTAGAGTCGTGATGTCTCGAGCGATGAGCTCTCGACGATAATCGTCCCTAAGACCTGAATTAAAACTAGATAGGGTATGTCTGGGAGATTCAAACTCGATTGCACCGCACCGATTCAAATATTCATTAAACTTAGCGATGTATTCGGTGGTCGATTTATTTTCTTGAGTCAATTTATTCCACTTGACTAGTAACTGCTGATTGAAGTAAGGTGGAACGTATTTCAACGTAAACTTCTATTTCGTGCCCTCTAAGTCTCCACTGGATCATCCCTTCTATACCTTAACATCCTTTCAAGGTTTTCTCAATGTTGTACAGCTTGTCCTATTAGTTTCATCATGATAAATTGAGTTTTTCTTGACTCGGACATGTCATGCCAACGAAATTGGCGGTCTATAGCTAGTTGTCAATCAATGTAAGACTAAGGGTTTAAGCGTCTGTCGAAGAAATGGGCATTGACTTTTTACGCTTTTAATATACTGGGCATCTGGATCCTCTGTATTGTTGGGTTGAGTTCACTCACGTCTGGGTGACTTACTGTTATTTTGAGACTTGTTCTCTTCCGTGGTTCTCTTTCGATTGGCTTTTACCTTTTCAAGTCGTGTGGCTAAATCCCTACAATTGGCATTAGCCTGGTCTCTAAATTCTTGCAGTCGTTGGTCCATCTAGTCTATCCTAACAATGAGTGCGTTAATTGTATCCTTAAGTCTAGAGCCATTTTGTGCAGAGGTCTCACCTACTGAAAAAGTTTTACCACTTCTACCTGGCATGCAATTTTCTAGCTAAACTTAAATGCAAACTACCCTAAGGTGAGATATATGTTAATATGTTGTGCAGGAGGAATCAGATATTTTATTAATGGCAAATAATACCAGCTCTAAACTTTATTAATTAACATGTCATTAAGAAAATATATTGTGGGAACAGTGATTAAACTGCACGTGCTAACACAGTAAATTTCAAATCAGTTCAAGTGACCATAAATTCAAGTTAACTAAGTTGAACAATTAATATCAATTTAGGTTTTCACTCAAGATCAGAATCATACAAACTCGCTATTTAGTGAGCATCAGTCAACCTATTTTATCTTGTGATAGATTAGAAGGCTAACTATCTTAATTAAGAGACATGAATAACTGAACAAAATTTCAACGATTACCTGAGAAACAACCGAAGTTCGAACCTAGATGTGAAGGTTGTAGACACATAATATTGCGCTTCACGAATCTGCTGCTTTGAGAACGACTCAATTTGGATTTGAAACGAGCTAGGAATGGCCTTCGAAAAATCTGAACTGCAACTGAACTGAATCGGCCGAGCTCCGTACTGAGTTGACTCGCTTAGTCAACTCGACCGAGTCGAGTTGCTTTGAGTCGGCTTCGGTGGAGCCGCAACTCTTGGTCGGCTCGGCTCGGCTAGGCTCGGTTCAAGCCGACGGTTGCGGCTCCTGGTCGGCTCGTCGAGCCGATGACATCAGTAACTGAGACGGGTCATCTCGGGCTGCACTTTTCTTAGCGGGTCGTATCCGCAGCAGAACGGGTTGGATCTAGTTGGGTTTGACGAATTAAAACCCAGTTGAGCTACCCAATCAGTCAATTGGTCGAGCTAGGGCTCGACCTCTCTCTGTTGCGGCGGGAGTGTGACGTTCGGCTGCATTCGAGGCTGTCGATGATGCTCCGGCGAAGACAGCACGGCGAGGAGGTTGGCGAAGGTGAACTGAGGTGTTGATGACAAGGGTGAGGCGACAACGAGGGTCGACGGTGACTATAGAGGCTGGCGATGGAGGATTGATGGGAGTTTGTGGTAATGGAGGAGCGGTGCGATGAGATGTGCTGGCGCTGACGAGGATTGATGGGATGCTGGACCTGATGTTGGTGCTATGGCTCGGCAGCGACTGAAGATGATGCGGATGATGGTGAAGATGATGATGGCGGTGAGGGCTCTGAAGGATGGCAGCGTCAAAGAAGGTAGAGGGAAGCGGAGGTCGTGGCGGTTGAAGTCGAAGAGGGTTGGGGTGGTGACGGTACTCTAGGGTTTCACAGGGAGTGGGTGATGGAGAGAGGAAGGAGATGATGAGCCGAAAATTTATAAAATTTTCATTTTTCTATCTGATTAGGGTTTTAGACCTTATTTTTAATGGGAATAAATTTAGGATTGATCTAGATCTAGGGTTTTAGAAGTGAAGATAGGAACCAGTAGCTTTGATACCAAATTGATGTAAAACAATATGGATCGCAATCACCTTCAAATTTGAAAACTAGGGTTTAGAATTTGAATTGAAAATTTGGATAGAGTTTTAGAATTTGCACTCCTTGCGCGGGCTTCACTCCCAAAACTCAAAAGAAAAATCTCAAGAATTTAACTGAAAATTTTTAATTATTCAATAATAATTCAAAGAGAAGTTTTGGGCCATTTTACAGGCTTTACAAAATGAATACCTTTAGGAAATAACCGATGTGGTACTAAACGCCCACACAAAAGAAATACTACTAAAACAGATTAAATTAAAATAAATATTACAGTTAAAATCAAAAAATATATAGTATGTCGTTTTCTAGATCTCAAATAGACTTAATCAAACTGTCGTCTCAGTGGCGTGATGCCCTCGTCATAAGTTTTCTATCTTGTGGGACAGATTTAAACATCTAGAAGTGTTCTAGTTTTTTGTAACCATTTGGACCCTGGAGCCTATTTTGAATTTTAGTGAATATTCTTCTGATCTCGTGGTTATCTGAGTTGGTAAGAACTCTACTATATGTTTCCTTATTTTGTACGATCTTTGGGTTATTAGGATCTTTTTGAAGACTCGATTTTACTTTTTAGTACAGTTTCCAAATAATTGCTATCTTGCTTTTTGTACAATCTTTATCCTTGTTGTGATTCCAAGCTTCTTAATGGGCCAGTCGTGTGAAGGCCCTTGGCAAGACTCCCTTTGTTGGCGAAGATGAGACATGTCGTTTCCATAAACCCGTTTGGACAGGTTTAATTCCTCTATCCCTTACTGGCTAACCTACTTTTCCCCTTGTGCTTGAAATTCTCTGTGCCTGAGATTACTTATGCATGAGATAATCACTTCTGCAGCAGCATCTTAACAACGTGAAATAGTTATCAAATTTGTATCAAGGAAAAAATTTCTTTCTTTTACCATTTTCTAGGGTTAGTTGTGCACATTGCAAGATGTAGCAACTTAACACTAATGCCTAATTGCATTTGCATTCTTGAGGTCTAGGAATGATACGCCTTCGCCGTCTTCCAAGGCGTCGGCGATGACCGGCTGATAGCGATGGCGGTTCCTCGGCGGCATCTCAACCTGCAAAAGGTTAGCAAGAACAGGGAGAGCAGGCAACGCCAAAGGAAAAATTGGAGGAGACGAAGAAGAAGAAGAAAATGGGTTTATTGATCTCAGTCGCCGAGCTCAGTTCAGCTCGTCCCCAAATTTAGGGCTTTTTACATCATAGATCCCCACAGTAACGAGAGCCAGCTATTTATTCCCGCGTTTCACAAATGGGCCGGATGGGCCTGTTAACGGGTCGAGTCACCGGGTCCAACCGGACCCGTCCCCGAGTCTCAAAGCCAAACCGGACCCGGCCCGTTAACGAATTTAAGCAAAGAAGAAGAAGACGGCTCAGAGCTCTTCCATCATAGCCGTTACAATTCAAATAAAGGAAAAGAAGAAAGATAAGAATTGAATCCAAATATCAGAGATAACTGGCCTGAAAGATAAGAACTGTATCAATGCTCCCCCCTTGAAATCGATCTTGTCTCAAGATCGAAGACAGGGAACCTTTTGATCAGGTCCCAGTAATTCTCCCAGGTGGCCTCCTCTAAAGGCAATTGCTTCCATTTAATCAGCACTTCAGTTGTTGCTTTCCCAAGCCTCTTCACCATTCTCCTGTCCAAGATGAAGTCAGGTTCCTTGATCACTTCCACAACATGAGCAGGAGCCTGATTCTGGACCTGAATGCCTTCACCCAGTTTCTTTTTTAGTTGTGAAATATGAAACACTGGATGGATTTTGGCCTCATCAGGTAGTTCCAATTTGTAAGCAACTGGACCAATTCTCTCCAGAATCTTATATGGACCATAGAATAAGGGAGAAAGCTTATGGGACCTTCTTCCTCCTACTGAAATCTGCCTATAAGGTTGCAATCTCAAAAACACCCAATCCCCCACTTCAAATGTTCTCTCAGTTCTATGCAAATCTGCCCACTTTTTCATTCTATCCTGTGCATGAACCAAATTATCCTTCAGTAACTGGAGAGTTGCATCTCTATCCAACAGTGCCTCCTCAACACTTTGTAGCCTAGCAGTTTTAGGGATATAAGAAGAGATAGTGGGAGGTGCTTTTCCATAAACAGCCTGATATGGAGCCATCTTAATGGCTGAATGCCAACTGGAATTGTACCAATACTGAGCCCAGGGCAGCCACTTACACCACTCTTGTGGTTTGTGGGAACAAAAGCAACGTAAGTAAGTTTCCAAACATCTATTGATTACCTCTGTCTGCCCATCAGTTTGGGGATGAAAGGAAGTACTGAAAAGCAATTTAGTTCCTTGTAAGGACCACAATTCTTTCCAGAATTCACTGGTAAAAACAGCATCCCTGTCAGAAACTATACTCAGTGGCATTCCATACAAACTGTAGATGTTATCCATGAAGACAGCAGCCACTGACTTAGCAGTGTATGGGTGAGAGAGAGACAAAAAATGTGCAAACTTTGTTAACCTGTCAACAATGACAAAGATAACAGATTTACCTCCACTTTTTGGCAATCCCTCTATAAAATCCATGGAGATATCTTCCCAGACATTTTGAGGAATAGGCAAAGGTTGCAGTAACCCAGCAGGTTTGGTAGTCTCATACTTAAATCTCTGGCAGGTATCACATTCTCTGATATACCTTTTGACACTGTTTTTCATACCTTGCCAGTACACCACCCTTTTTAATCTTTGGTAAGTTTTTCATATCCAGAATGTCCTCCCACAGGAGTATCATGGTGCTCAGACAGTAACAGTTGGGTAAGTGAAGAAGAAGGATTTATGAGAATTCTCCCTTTGTAATAAAAGAGATCACCTTTTTTCTGATACTTAGCAGAATCCAATAAACCCTCGTTCCACTTGCTGTTTAAATCAGAGAAGAAGGCATCAGTACTGACCATATCCTTTAGTAATTCAATCCAATCAGATTTTACCACAGATATTTCCAGCAAGGCAGGAGTGTCAGGAGCTTCACTTCTTCTGGAGAGGCTGTCAGCAGCCCTGTTTTCCCTCCTTTTTTATACTCCACTTTATACTTGAAATTGCATAACTTTAACAACCAGGTGTGCTGAGCTTCAGTGTACAATCTTTGTTCTAATAGATACTTCAGTGGTTTGTGATCAGTTTTCACTATAAATTCCATTCCCAACAAATACTGTCTCCATTTCTTGACAGCCAACAATAATCCCAGCATTTCTCTTTCATATGCAGAGGCATATTTACTGGAACTCTCAGTTCTTGACTTATATAGGCTATGGGATGGTTCTCCTGCATCAATACTGCCCCAATTCTGGTTGCAGAAGCATCACACTCAATCACAAATGGTGAAGTGTAATTGGGAAGTGCTAATACTGGTGGATTTGTGAGAGCTATTTTCAAATTCTCAAAGGCCTTTTGAGCTTTTCCATCCCACTGAAAGGCATGCTTCTTAGTAAGGGCAGTCAAGGGAGCAGCAAGAGTACTGTATCCTTTGATAAATTTCCTGTAATAACCAGTCAGACCTAGGAAACCCCTCAATGCTTTCAAGGTTTTAGGAACTGGCCAGTCAATCACAGCTTGTATTTTGTTTTGATCAACAGCCACCCCTTGTGCTGACACAACATGCCCTAAATAGGCTACCTCTGTCACCCCAAATTGGCACTTGCTTTTCTTAGCAAACAGTTGATTCTTCTGTAAAATGTCCAGCACTACCCTTACATGGTTCAGATGATCCTGTAGGTTCTTGCTGTAGACAAGTATGTCATCAAAGAAGATGAGCACAAACTTCCTCAAATAGGGTTTAAAGAGTTCATTCATCAAAGCCTGAAAAGTAGCAGGAGCATTAGTCAGCCCAAAAGGCATTACCAAATACTCATAATGGCCTGTATGTGTCTTGAAGGCTGTTTTAGGTATATCTTCTTCCCTCATCCTGATCTGGTGGTATCCACTTCTCAGGTCCAATTTTGAAAAAATTTTTGCTCCATATAACTCATCTAGTAATTCATCAATCAGGGGTATAGGATATTTATCTTTCACTGTCTTTTGATTTAAGGCTCTATAGTCCACACATAACCTCCAAGTGCCATCAGTTTTCTTGACCAACACAACTGGTGAAGCATAGGGGCTTTTACTGTTTCTAATAATCCCAGTCACCAACATTTCCTCAACCATCTTTTCTATGACATTCTTTTGCTCCCAAGGATGCCTATAAGGCCTCAGATTAATGGGTTCAGTACCAGGAGCCAATGATATTTGATGGTCATGGCTCCTCTTGGGAGGAAGACCCATAACTTCTCTAAAAACTATGGCATATTCCTTACACAAGGATTGCAACTGGAGATTAGTCTCAGTATCAGAATGAGTTTCTGTTTGTTGACAAATATATAAGACCCATCCTTTGGTTGACTGGTAAAGTGTTTTCTCCATAGTCTTAACTGATACTAACTCCATAGCATGAGAGGATACCCCTGTAATTCCCACGAATGACTATCTTTGATAATCTTTACTTTTCTTTCTTTAAAATTCACAGTCATCTCATCCAAAGTTTGTAACCAGTCAATTCCCAACACCATCTGACATCCCCCTATAGGCAGGACATGGAAATCAGCAACAATTTCCATTCCCTGACATTTGAAACACACAGACTTACACAACCCTCCACTTTGCAATTTATCATCCCCAGCTATGGTAACATCAAAAGCCAACTCAGGTGTAATCACCAATCCAGTTCTCTGCACTATCTTTGGATCAATGAAGTTGTGGGTGGAACCAGTATCCAATAACACCATAACAGGCTTCCTGTTTATGTGTCCACAGAGTCTAATGGTCCTGGGTGATACACTACCTTCCATGGCATTGAGTGATAGTTCATGTAAGTTTTCCCCACATCCTTCCTTAGGTTTTAATAAAATCTCCTCTTCCTGCTCACTTTCAGCATCTTCACACTCAATTAACATCAAACTCTTCCCCTTACATTTATGTCCAGGAGTATAATGTTCATCACACTTGAAACATAAACTTTTCCTCCTATATTCCTCTACCTGAGATGGGGATAACCTTCTGACTGGAGCAATGGTTGCAGGACCACCCTCTCTGCTAGTAGATGGAATCATAGAATTTCTTGGACTTAACCCTGGTGTGCTGACAGTTCCCCTGTAGGTAGATATTCTATTTAATTTCTTTTCTGCTGCTGTAATGGACTCTCTGGCTATTGCACTTCTGTAAGCAGAAACCATGGTCAAGGGCTTATCCAACTTGACCTTCCCTCTTAGATCTTCCCTCAAACCAGACAAGAACAGACTAATTAAATTTTTCTCAGATTCATCAATCAAGTGAGCCAGTCTTATGAAAGATTTATGGTACTCCTGTACAGTACCAGTCTGCTTCAAATTAGCCAAGGCAGCCAAGGGATCATCCAAATCATCAGGGCCATACTGCAGAAGCATCTCATCATAAAACTCTAGCCAAGTGACTGATCCTCCCTTATGTTTTTCCAGCCACCTCCACCACAGCAGAGCCTCTCCTTGAAGGAAAAAGACACAGAACTCAACCCGATCCTCAATTGGCGTATGATGTATAGCAAAGACATGTTCCAGTTGATACAACCAGTTTAAGATGTCCCCATCACCCCTGAATATGGGAATTTCTACCTTAGGGTGTTTTGGCATCGGAAGCTTACCCGGTGTGTTGAAAGGCGTTGAAGACTTATGGTTTCTTCTCAAGAAGTGCTCAGACTTTCCTCCTCCCATGGTTGCCTGCCTCACTAGGGAAGGAGTAGCAAACACCGCCCCTTCAGGACTTCCCTTGGGCCTTCCAATGCGAGGAGTTTCATCTCTTACAGATCCATCGGCTTCTCTATTTGAAAACCGTGGTTCTTGGCACAATCTTGAGATCAATCCACTTAGTTCTTCATAACCACGATCGATTTTTCCTTCCAGGGAACGGAACCGATCATCAATAGCCCTCATGTTATCACCAACCCTTTCCTCCAAGATCCGATTTCTTAGTGCCGTTCTTTCATCAAGAGCTCTGAATCGGAAGTCAATTTGATCTTCCATTTGAGAAGACGGACCTGCTCCAAGAGTGTTCCCATGATCTGGATCCTTCTTGGAATCCCAACCTCCATCAAAAGATACTGACCTTCGTGGTTCAACTTTTGGAGTGAAGTCGTCGCCGTCTTCTCCATGATCCTCAGGGAACTCCAGACCCGGAAGCTCTGATACCATTGATACGCCTTCGCCGTCTTCCAAGGCGTCGGCGATGACCGGCTGATAGCGATGGCGGTTCCTCGGCGGCATCTCAACCTGCAAAAGGTTAGCAAGAACAGGGAGAGCAGGCAACGCCAAAGGAAAAATTGGAGGAGACGAAGAAGAAGAAGAAGAAAATGGGTTTATTGATCTCAGTCGCCGAGCTCAGTTCAGCTCGTCCCCAAATTTAGGGCTTTTTACATCATAGATCCCCACAGTAACGAGAGCCAGCTATTTATTCCCGCGTTTCACAAATGGGCCGGATGGGCCTGTTAACGGGTCGAGTCACCGGGTCCAGCCGGACCCGTCCCCGAGTCTCAAAGCCAAACCGGACCCGGCCCGTTAACGAATTTAAGCAAAGAAGAAGAAGACGGCTCAGAGCTCTTCCATCATAGCCGTTACAATTCAAATAAAGGAAAAGAAGAAAGATAAGAATTGAATCCAAATATCAGAGATAACTGGCCTGAAAGATAAGAACTGTATCAAGGAAACCCTTTTTATTGAGGCAAATCCTGTGGGTCCATATAAGATAGACCCCAAAACATCTCTTTCAGAGCTCCCACTATGTCGTTTCATCACTTGTCGATGATGAGGTTGTACCCTTGCTGTAGAAGAAAATTTGAAGGGAATTTCTTTTCCTCTGAGAATTTTGAGAGCACAGAATCAGACTATACTAATTAGTATGTTTCAGTGTAGTTTAGATTTGGAAAATCCTAATCATTCACCGAAAGCATAAATATTTTATTGTTTGGACTGCTACTAACTCTTTTGGAATTTGATTCAGTATGTTTAGGTTAGGGCTTAGAAAATCCAGATTTCTACACGCGCACCCCCAACCCAAACAGTTTGTCATGAATCATGTTTGAACCGCTTGCAAATGCTCTCTAAATTCTGATAGCTTCAATTGCACACAACAGTAGCAGTGATCTAAATTGTTAACCCTAACTGTCTGGACCATCAGTTATATTTCTATAATTTGGCCACTCCAGCCTATTTTTTGTTTAATTGTTTCACAACTGTCCAGCGCTATCTGGGATCCATGGTACATGTTTCAAGACAGTCTTGCTTGAGTTTCATTTGAGGACAATGACTAATTCTTTCCGGTATGAGGATGCTTTTTGCCGCCTAAAGAAGTTTTGCACATTGCATGCTTTCACTCAGGGGCTGTTTGGTTAGGGATGAAAGTGAGGAAGTGGTAATAATTCTTTTTGAACTTGAGAATTAGTTAGTAAGTTTTTCGGTGTTTGAATGTTGAGAAATATGGTTTGAAAAATATTATGTCTTTTCAGGTGTTTGGATGGTAATGTGGAAGTGGAAGTGGCAAAGTTGACCACAAAGTTGACCGCAAAATAATATTAAAAGAAAATTAATTGAGAAAAATAAAAATTAGACTGTAATTAGAATACAAGTGAGATTTATATGATCACAAAATTAACTGTTTTAAGCTACAACTTACTACAAATGAGATTTACATGATCACAAAATTAATTGTAGTACCCTGAAAGTTGTTAGAGATATCAATGATAATACGTGACTCATGTGAAACAAGTGATCCATGTGAAAGAAATCTCTTATAAAATCAACTAGATCCTAAAATCTCTTCATGATTATAGGAACACATGAGACTCATGACCAGTTCCTAAATCTCTCTATGTAGGAACACATAGGACTCATGCACTATGTATTTCTCATTCTTTCTCTCAGTCAATGTTTTCTTATTATTTCTCCTAAATCAGTATAAATGTGTAACCAATATGTGTATATATATACAACCAAGAACCATAACTAATAACATCTTGTCTTTGCACAAATAAGTGTTCTTCTTCTTTATCTTGGTATCAGAGCAACTCATGTACCATGTCGAGTATTTCCTTTTCATCTTCCCTCACCTTCATCCAAACACTTGCACCATGGTTACTCTCAATCCCAATATCACTCACTTTCTAAATGTCAAACTCGACAAGGGAAACTATCTACTGTGGTGTTCCCAGTTCCTTCCTCTTCTCAAGCTCTACGATCTCGAAGGCTTCGTCGATGGAACCTCTCCGTGTCTGGTCCGGTTCCTTCCTTCTACCGAGAAGGATGCTCAACCCACTATCAATCCAGAATACACTCGTTGGATCAAGGTTGATCAGATGCTCTTATACTGGCTTATCTCCTCACTCACTGAGGCTGTTCTTGGTTATGTCGTCGGCCTCACCACATCTCGTGGTGTGTGGTGCTCTCTGGAGAAATCTTTGCGTCACCCTCTAGAGCTAAAGTGCAACAACTCAAATTCCAGCTGCACACCGTCTAGATGGGCACCTCTTCTATGTCAGAGTACATCCAGTCTGTCAAGTTCATCGTGGACAATTTGGCGGTAGTGGCTAATCCAGTTGCCGACTCCGACCTCGTCTCTACCTTGCTCGATCTGTCTCCCAAATATGACTCATTCGTTATCCCATCAACACACGAGTGGATCCCGTACTGTCAGAAGAACTCATCTGCCTCATGCTTAGCCAGGAGGTTTATCGTGGGCGTGCTATCACTTCACCAGACTCCACAACCCTCATCTCCCCTTTTCCTGCAGTTCATACTGCTTCCCGCACTCCAAGCTACCATTCAGCTCCATCTTCTTTCCGTGGACGTGGCTGAGGTAGGGAGCGCGGTCGTGGACGTGGTCGTTCCTTCTTGCCACCATATCAGTCCGTCAGTGGCCGACCTCAATGCGGATCTGCAATCGTTTTGGCCATTATGCTAATCAATGCTGCAATCGTTATGATGATTCGGCTAGCCCAACTGTTCTTCTCCACTTTTATAGGAATAGTCCAGTCGATCCCAACTAGTATTTGACTTTGGAGCCACTCATCACCTAACGGCTGACATTGCGAATCTGGCGGTTCACTCAGAATATCAAGGATCCAACAGAGTTTGCATGGGTAACGGGATAGGTTTGCCTATCCGATCTACTGAAGCTTCCATATGGTGTTCTTATGTTTCTTCTTTTGTCTTGAAAAACCTTTTACATGTTCCTGATATTACCAAAAATCTTCTGTCTGTTGGTTAATTTACTGTTGATAATAAAGTCCTTGAATTTCATCCTGACTCTTGTTTTGTCAAGAATCTCTCCACTCAGAAAATTCTACTACGGGGATAAATTAAGGATGGCATGTGTGTCTTCTCCCTGGGGAATCAAAACTTCACCACCTCTTCCTAGGCTCTTCTCGGTGAGCGTGCATCTTCCTCCGTCTGGCATAAGCGCCTAGGTCATCCCTCCACCAGAGTTGTCTCTAGTGTGTTATCTCAGCATCAGCTTTCATTCTTCACTAACCGTGCTGGTAACCCTCTCTGCAACCCTTGTCAGTAAGGGAAAAGTCACTGTCTCCTTTTTTGCCTTCTTCCATGATTGCTACTGCTCTTTTAGAGCTTATTCATTCCGATTTATAGGGTCCGTCTCCTGTGTCCGCTGTAAGTGATCATCGTTATTATATTAGCTTTGTAGATCACTACAATAAGTATGTTTGGCTTTATCATTTAATTCATAAAAGTGATGCTTTCTCCATTTTTCTTGAGTTCAAAATTCATGTGAAAAATTTTCTTAGGCATTCTATTAAAGCACTCCAAACTGATGGTGGTGGCGAGTTCATCAAATTTAAACCTTACTTGTCTTCTCAGGGTATTGCTCATCGCTTATCCTGTCCACACACTAGTGTCCAAAACGGCACCGCAGAAAGAAAGCACCGCCACCTTGTTGAGACCGGCCTCACTCTTCTAGCCCGGTTAAATATTTCATTTCATTACTGGCCTTATGCTTTCTAAGCCGCCTAATTTCTCATCAATAGAATGTCCACCCCTGTCCTCCATAATCTATCTCCTTACCAGAAATTATTTCATAAAGCACCTGACTATCTTTTCTTACGAATTTTTGGTTGTTCTTGCTACCCTCATCTGCGTCCATACCAAACTCATAAGTTTAGTTTTTGGTCCGGTCAATGAGTCTTCGTAGGTTACTCGGTTTCGCAAAAAGGTTATCAATGTGTGTATGTCCCTCTGGTCGTATTTACATCTCCCGGGATGTTGTGTTTGACGAATCTTTCTTTCCTTTCCAGTCTCCTTTGCCCTCTTTCTTTCCACCTACTCTTACACTTTCACCACCGATCCCCATCTCCACGTCTCTGTTACCTTCTATTGTTCCAGTCCCCTCTTCTCATACGGTTCCCACCATTGACTCTTCTCCTCCTCCACTACCACCTCCATCATATACTCCACCACCTCCACCAGCACTGGCCAATGAGTCCTTCTCATCGTCCTCATCCCCAGGCTCTCCCAGTCCCCCTCCTACCAGGACCCACCATATGCTCAGCAGAACAGGATAACATCAGAATACCAAAGATCTAGCTAGCCACCTGGTATCCCATGCCTACCTGTCTCATGGCCGACTTGGCCACCACCCCTATCGCACCCATGTTTCACGCAAGCTTCTAAAGATCCCAAGTGGCACACCAGGCAATAGACACTGAGATCAATGCCTTACTTAAGAATAAAACCTGGTCTCTTGTGCCATACCACCCTACCATGAATCTGGTTGGTTGCAAATGGATTTTCAAGTTAAAACATAAACCTGATGATTCTGTTGATAGGTATAAGGCCCGCCTGGTGGCTAAGGGTTTTCATCAACAATTAGGATTAGACTATAGTGAGACGTTCAGTCCGGTCATCAAACCGACCACAGTCCGTACCGTGTGCAGTATAGATGTCTCCAAGGGCTGGTCTATTCGACAGTTGGATGTGAATAATGCATTTTTGCAGGGTTTTCTTACTGAGACGGTCTACATGGACAACTTTTGGGGTTCATCAATCCCGCTCGTCCTAATCATGTATGCAAGCTTCACCGCAGTATTTATGGCCTCAAACAGGCTCCACGGGCCTGGTTTTCTCGCCTTAGCCATTATCTAGTCACAATGGTTTTGTGGGCTCCAAGTCTGACATGTCTCTCTTCCTTCGACAGGTCGGGACAGATCTTCTTCTGGTTCTTGTCTATGTGGACGACATCATCATCACAAGCAATGACTCACGGGCTGTCACTCGTCTTATTCAAGAACTAGGTCGAGAGCAATGTTTAAAATAACGGTAACGTAATAATAACGTTTTTTCTTTGTTATGTTAACATAGGTTATAACGTAACGCATAATGTAGGTTACGTGATTTAATATTTATTTAATAAAAATAAATATATATACTATATTTAAAAATTTTTCAAGCGAAATAATTTTAAAATATCTAAAAATATATCAAAGCAATATATAACACATTTAGTAAGTCTCACAACAAATTTTAGCGAGCATCGAGGAACTGAGGTGCTCCAATGTCATGTGGTTCCTCGTCAATTGAAGAGAGATTGAAAAGAGATTGACTACGAGTTCCTCGTCAATTGAAGAGTCGTGTTGTTTTTTAATTTTTGGAACATTACAATGACGAGTTCCTCATCATTGAAGAGAGATCAAAGAGAGAGGAATTGGAGTGCTTCGATGCTCGCCGATGAGAGAGATGAAATTGAAGAGGAACTGTAGAGAGAGGAGGAATCGCACCAGAGAGTCGCCGTCGTTGTCGGCGTCGACTGCAGAGAGAGGAGGAACTTGGGTGCTTCTATGCTACACTCGCCTTCGCCAATTTAGGATTTCATGTCGATTTGGTCTTGAGAGAGAAATCGTTTCGCTGTTTTATATTTGCAATCTGTGTAAATAAGGCGAGTTACGAACGTTATGTTATTTTCATATAGTAACGTTCGTAACGCTCCAAAAAACGCTTGTTACTAGGAACTGCATTTTTTGCGAGTGTTATATAACGACTAGGTGTTGTTATGTTATGTAACGGGTTATAACGAGTTACATAACAGGTTTTTTAAAACATTTGTTGAGAGTTCTCATTAAAAGATCACGGCCCACTGCACTATTTCTTGGGTGTGGAGTGGCACCGTACACCCTCAGGTCTCTTTCTCTCTCAACAGAAGTACACCCGTGACTTGCTTCTCCGACTCAAGATGGATGCTGTCAAGCCTGTTAGCTCACCTATGACTACTTCTTGTAAGCTCTCTAAGGTTATTGGCAAGCCTCTTTCTGACCCCTTTGTCTATCGAAGTACTGTTGGAGCTCTACAATACCTAAGCTTTATCAGACCCGATATTGCCTTCTCAGTGAATAAGGCCACTCAGTTCATGCAAGCTCCAACCGGTGAGCATTGAAGCGCTGTAAAACGGATCTTCTGTTACCTTAAATCTACCATTCAACATGGCCTTTTTCTCTCTCGTCATTCTTCTGTACAGCTTACTGCTTACACCGATGCAGATTAAGTAGGGTCGATCGATGATCGAAAATCCACCAGTGGCTATTATGTCTTTCTTGGTACAAATCTCATTTCTTGGAGCTTGAAGAAGCAGTGCATTGTGGCACGATCTAGCAATGAGGCAGAGTATAGGGGCGTGACCAATGCTGCAACAGAGATCGTTTGGTTGCAATCATTACTTCGTGAGCTTGGAGTTCCGCAATCTCCCCCGATAGTTCTCTGTGACAACCTCAGTGCAACATATCTCTCGATCAATCCTATTCGTCACTCACGCTCCAAACATGTTAAGATCGACATTCATTTTGTGCGGGACATGTCACCAATGGAGTTCTGGATGTTCGGTTTGTCAGTACTAAAAACTAACTAGCAGACATCCTTATTAAGCCTTTGAGCTCATTAAGGTTTTTTATGCTGAAGAACAATCTCTCGGTTCTTTCGAACCCGCTTCGCTTGCGGGGGGTGTTAGAGATATAAATGATGATACGTGACTCATGTGAAACATGTGATCCATGTGAAATAAACTCCTCATGAATCAACCAGATCCTAAAATCTCTCATGATTATAGGAACACATGAGACTCATGATCAGATCCTAAAATTTCTCCATGATTATAGGAACACATGAGACTCATGAGACTTATGCACCATGTATTTCTCATTCTCTCTCAGTCAATATTTTCCTATTGTTTCTCCTAAATCAGTGTAAACATGTGACCAATATGTGTGTATATATATATACAATTAAGAACCATAGCTAATGACATCTTGTCTTTGCACAGACAAGTGTTCTTCTTCTTCTTTATCTGAAGTGAGGAAATGGTTGTGTAAAAAGAGAAAGAGAAAAGGAAAAGGGTTTTCTCATTTTTCTTTTCCAGTGTTTGGATAGGGAGGGAAGTGAGAAATGACACTTTCCCATTTCCTTACTTCTGCCCACTTCCTTGAATCCAAACAGCCCCTCAATGACCTCACACAAGCAACCAGACAATTAAGCAGCCAACAACCTTCAAGCCAATTCCAACACCACCACCAAGGCACCAACTTTTGAACGTACTTCTTATTAAAAGCCAATTCCAATTTTTCGCAAATCCAAACAAGAAACTTTTCAATCCTATAAAATTTAAATTGAAAACAATAACCCACAATCTCTCAAAGCTAAATGCAGTTTTCGGCCTTAATAACCCCAGTACCAACATTCCTTCTGAACCTCAACCAGAATTATGTGGATTGTGGATATCTCTGAATCCCATCTGAACTGACTACCTATAAAGTCTACAACAGAACTAACCAATACCCTCCAAACTGCCACATGTAGCCATCCAAAAGCCAACCTTGTTACTACCCTGAACTCAACTTCTATTCTGATACCGACCCAGATGCATCTGGGCCATAATATGGATGATATCTCCAAGTCCCCAATGACTCCATAAAAATGAAACTTGTAGCTCCAGATCTCATCACAGAAATAGACCCAAAGGTTTTTGTTGATTGGTTATTCAATATGAATGAATGCTTTGCTTGGTATCAGAAGAAATCTCAAAATTATTTATGGAAAGGCCAAGTTGAAGAGAATGCTCATGTTTGGTGTTTCTATGTGTAGAGAGGATTTATAGAAACCATGTGCTGAGATGAGAACTTGGAAAGCCATGAAGCAGAAGATGAGACAGTAATTCTAGTGTGAAAGTCACGCAGGATTATAAGTACTGAATCCACAGGAAATCGTCGGTCCTTGGACAAGAAAATCAAATTATGGAGGAGTATATAAATGAGTCCAATAATGTCACTTATTGGTCTAATATCATGAAGAGAATTCTCAGATATAGGCTTTTCTGCAGTTAGTTAAACTTTGATATTCAGAGTAAGGATTGCAAAGGTGTGAACTGTTGAAGAAGCCTTCTGATTGTTTCATCAGGTCCTGGAGTTGGAGAAGACATTCGCTTAATATGCATACTTTAAGATTAGTGATCTTCAAAGATCAGCACAAAATCTGCGTACCTTGATGATTCTAGAGAAGCATCTTTCAGGCTGGCACAACTGCCATCACCTCTGCAGATCTGTGAAAGGAAGGCACAGTGCATCTGACAACACAAACAAAGACGTTCATGTTGAATGTTATAAGTTCATGTACATGGGGGGTTTTATTTTGGCTCTTGACTGTCCTTTGAAACCCATGAAGAATATGGTGTCACTGTAAGGTAGCACTGAGGTTGAGGAAGAAGTGATTGTTGAAGGAAGATAAGAAAGATGATATGGAAGGAGAAGCTGTCAGATATGACTGATGGGGCTGTAGATGCTTTGGAAAGAAGAAACTAAAGCTTAGAGGAACAATATCCTTCACCTATGTCAATACTATCCCAATCATACGGTGCAAATGGGTCAATATTGTAAAACCATGGAACGAAGGCACATTGGAATAACGCGTAGACTAGTTGGGACTGAAACCTGTCAAACATCTGAAGCTATACAAAGTAATTGAATCTATGACACATTGAAGCAAGTCTATTTAACAGGTGCTTGTTTCTATCAGGATAGACAAACACATCCAGGAAAGATATGATGGCATGTCAATGATGGTGGAAAACATGATTCACAATAACTGTATTATTGAGCTGTTACCTCAGAGGCTGCAGAAGATGTTTTTTAAAGCTGTAAATAATGCATAATGAAGAACTATTTATCCTACAGCCAAGGTACCGAAAAACTGTTTCAAGAAATGTGCCACTAAGGCAGTCAAAAGTAATATGCCTTTGATTATTCTAATAGCAAAATGGATAGAGATGGATATGGAGGCAGGAGAAGACTTCCCCTAAATTGTATGGTGCATGCATTTTATCTAAATTGCCGGAGTAGATTCCTTGCAATTCTGGGGAAAGTTATGGTGGACAAGCTCAACATCTAGCCAAAACAATATATTTACCTAATAAGTTGTGCAATTCACATTCTGTGCTCATATTGATTGGTTTTCTGTCAAAATTGGTATGTAGGCAAGAAATTCACAATGTTTCTCACAAAATCCTGATGTTAGATTATGGTCACCAATATGGCTAGTGTGCATGCACAAACATATTCTGGTTGTCCTCATGTTAGATTATATTGATTAACATGTTAACATGAGCATGACATGGTATTGCATAGATATGCTCTAAATCATCTAGGTATTGATAAAATCCTTTTTCTTGGTTTATATATATATATATATATATATATATATATATATATATATATATATATATATATATATATATATATATATATATATATAGGGTTACTGTACCTCAGCCTGCAGGCTGAGAGAGTTTCTCAGCCGGCGGGACGTGGCTGAATATATGCCACACATCGGCCGCAGGCTGTTGGCGCCAAAAAAATCAAAAAAATCCCGCCTAAACAATCGTGAAACAAATTGACCAAAATACCCTTTTTAATTCTAAACTGGAATAAAGTCATGAACAAACAAAATTTCAGTTGAATATATCTACAGTTATAAAATTCGTAATTTTAATACATCCAAAAATATAATTAAAAAAAAATTGGATCAATATAACAACTGTCATGGTCGCAGACTTAATACAATATAACAACTGCGACACAGTCGCAGTCACTAGTCGCACTCAAAGTATAACAAAACTTCTTTATATAACGTCTGCGACCCTAGTCGCATTCTATCGTACAACAATGCGACCTCCTTCAGTACTGCGACCAAAGTCGCAATCTTCTTTCCCATGCCTTATGTAAAAGATTTTTAATATGCGACTAGGGTGGATTAGGAATGCGACCCTGAGATCAATTCGCGTATATCAAATCTTATAAAAAATTATTATATTAATTACACTGAATTAAATGAAGTAATTAATATTCTTTCTACCGTGATACAACAACAGTCTAGGAAAAAAGAGATGCACTAATATTAATCTCGAGAAAGGAAAGATGTGCATCATACGTAATCTAAAGGTATAGGCAAACAATTCTATAAAAAGTTAATTTGTACTTCATGTATTAAATCTCTGGAGAAAAAAGAACTCTTCGGATTCTCCCGCAATAAATCTTCAATTAAATATTTATTTTTTTACCACTTCTTATCATACTCAACCATCACCTGTAACAATTATTATTACTATTCATGTTCTTCCACAAATATTCACCTTTATATAATGCTTGTTACTAATATATTATCTCATACCTAAAAACTATATTTTTGCTCTTCCTTTTCAATTTGATTTCAAAAACTTCCAAAAAAATTCATTCTTGAATCATGTTTTCCCCATCTTCTTCCTCTGAATACTTAGATTTCAACTTCAATCGTTCCCCCACCGGTCCTTTGTCTTCAAGATATTCTAGTGAATCTGATACCAGTCTGGACTTCACTCCTTTTGACTATCTCACTACATCAAATAATGTATTAACTGATCCTCCTATTCATGATGATAATGAAGTTTTCATGTGGGTTAGTGAAGAAGACATTATTCCTCTGCCACTTGACGGAGACATGCTTGATGAAAGCATGTCCTTTGATGCTGTAGGCTCGCTTCCTATCAACGGGTCAGACGAAGAGCTTGATAGAGATGATCCATTCTGGGAGTTCATCGGTGAAACAAAAAAACCTCAAAAACAGCAAGATGATGAGGAAATAAGTGATGAAGAGGAAGAGCAAAAGAATGAAGACGATGAATCTGCTTATGATGGGGATAATGACGAGGATTAGGATTTCCTGATCTTCTGATATTCAATTATATTTTGTCTTCTTTTAAAAGCTTTTAATTCTATTTTTTTGTAAGGTCTCTTTCTCACTATATTAACTTATAAGCTCTTTTAATTACGTATCCAAACTGCGACTGCTGCTCTTAAATACTGCGACCATAGTCGCAATCCTACTACTGATGCAATTTATGGTCGCAGTTAATCATTTATCAGTTCCCAATGCGACTATGGTCGCAATAATGTACTGTTTTGGAGTTCAAAGTAATTTAAACATATAGTGTATAACTTTTAAACTGTTTTGCATAACTGAACAGTCACCTAGGAAGTATACACAATTTTTGGGAAAAGGTAGAAAATAAGTTTGGGAGATATTCACGTGATTTGAGAGCTTAAACCCTTTGGAATTCCGGGATTAAAAATATATAAAGGGTCATCAGCAAAAGGATTACAAACATACTAAATTATTTTTGCTCAAACACGTTACTCTCACTGTTCGGTCAATAGACTCAAAAAAATGTCTTCTCTACCGTCTTCACCGGAAAGAAGCCAATCATCTAATGATGATTGGATGTATAGTTCTGAACCGATGCCTCGCTACGGGTCAGAATCTGAGCTTGATACAGACGACCCGTTCTGGGACTTCATTGGTGAACCAAAACACAAACATGAAGAGGAAGAAAGCGAAGATGAGATTGTCGCTGAAGAGGAGGAAGAGACGGAAAGCGATACAGAAGACGAAAGCATGACTCTTGACGACGAATCTGATTACGATGGTGATGACGAGGATTAGAAGTTTAAAAAATTGTATTTTATTTTTTTAAAATATATATAAATCAGTTTTCTAAGGTTAATCGTGTGAATTACATTTTTTACTACTATGTCTTGGTTGAAATGCTGTACAATTGTTACAAACCTTCATTTTAAATATTTTACGCTAAACGAATATACTGCGACCATGGACGCAGTTAATAATTATATTACTTCACCCGTATAAATTTTTAAAATGATAGATTGCGACTTTGGTCGCAGTTGCAGGACGCAGATTTAATAAATAAACTGCGACCTTGGTCGCATTTGCTGGTCTTTAGTCTTAATCAACAACAACACTGCTACCTTGGTCGCAATTGCTAACCGTAGTCTTAATAAAATACAATGCGACCTTGGTCACAGTTGCTGGTTTTTTGACTTAATAAAATACACTGCGACCTTGGTCGCAATCGCTGGTCTTTATTTTTAATCAACAACACTGCGGCCTTGGTCGCAGTTGCTGGCCGCAGTCTTAAAAAAATAATCTGCGACCTTGGTCGCAGCTGCTGGTCTTTAGTCTTAATCAACAACAACACTGCGACGAGGTGACACGTCACCGCAGAAGTTTGTTAGTCGCAGTCTTTGGTCGCACTGTCGACCCTGGTCGCAGTTGTTTCTGTTTGCAATGTAGTCTTATGCGACCTTGGTCGCAGTGTCGTCTCTGGTCCAAGTTGTTTTGTTTGCAATGCATGACTGCGACCAACGTCGTAGTTTATTAAAAACAAATATGATTTTTATTTATGTCCAGGCATTTATCTCCAGGCATGTGAAAATGATACAAAACGCTCTCTTATACAATAAGATTGAGTGTTACAATACAGCAGTACAAAGAAGACTAAACATCAAAAGACGCTCTCTTATACAATAAGATTGAGTGTTACAATACAGCAGTACAAAGAAGACTAAACATCAAAAGACGCTCTCTTATACAATAAGATTAAGTGTTACAATACAGCAGTACAAAGAAGACTAAACATCAAAAAGAGCCCTTGTTGACTAAGAGCAGTGGTGTTATTGAGGTCTGGTGGCAGCAGAATCTCCGATTCCACCTGACCCTCCAAAAGTGGCGGGATACAATCCTTCGTTTATGAACATCTCTTCCACCAGAAGGTTATCCAGTGAGCATGGAGTTTCCTCGATGTCACTTCTGGGGTAAGAGAGGAGGTTTTGAGACCTCACAGGGTATGCTACCCACCACTATATCCACCACATCCCCCGCCGCCATACCCACTCTGACCATCCCTTGCCAGCAAGCTTGAATGGTGCATCAAGTCTGAGGAGATCTTGGAGAGGGTTAAGTCCTCGCCAGGGATCATGACTTCTTCCCTTGTGGACGACGAGGACCATGACTTCTTCCCTTGTGGACGATGAGGTCTATGACTTCTTCCCTTGTGGACGAACATCGATCAAGTTCGTCCATAGGGTCATCTTCATCCATGGAGGCAGGCCCCTGTTAGAAACTCTGAAGAAGGCGGAAATTCTCAGAGCAATTGCTCTCGAAAATAAAACAGTCTAATTATGGGCTGTTAAAGGGAGAGGGTGAGCCCTATTTATAGGCAACCCATAATAACCATAATTAATGGTTCATTAATCAGAACCGTCGGCTTTAATGGTCTCCAACCGCAAGTGCCGGTTTGGCATTAAAAGACATTAACGCCTAAACCCAATGAAGAGCCGACGCGTAGACAACGTAGACTTGACGTTTAAAGATCTCATAAAAATCTTTATGACAAGCCGCGTCTCTCGGAGTGACTCCAAGTCACGTCCCCTCAGCAAACTTTTCATTTTTCATTTAGATTCAAAAAATGACTTAATCAAAAACAACACTTAATAAAATAACACTGCGACCTTGGGCGCTATGCATGTTAATATAAAGGAAACACTTAACGTACTGCGACCTAAGTCGCAGTCCATGTAATGCAACCCTAGATTGCAGTTTCTAGCCATCTTTATCAATAACAACACTGCGACCTTGGTCGCAATTAACCATGTACACTGCGACCAAAGTCTCTGACTAAGGTCGCAGTTTAAATGTACACAGCGACCAAAGTCTCTGACTAAGGTCGCAGTTTAAATTAAACTATAAAGTAGAATTTTATCGCAGGCTGAAAAAATTGATCTGAAAAGATTTTATATTTTGAGAAAAAATTTTATCGCAGGCTGAAAAGTAGAAACTAGATCTTTCATAAAAGAGGTAAGGAAATAGAGCGAAAAGTAATTTATATACAATAACCGAAATCCTATAAAGAGCGGCAAAAAAGGGGGGAAATAATAATAAACAATAAGGAAAGTTATCGAAAATGGGGTATTTGGTAATTTAACTTCTTCCTAAAAGCGGGCCGCAAGTTAGTGGGGTGATAAAATTGAGCCACGTCACCGCAGGCTGAGAGAGTTCTCTCAGCCGCAGGCTGATATACATTTTTCTCATATATATATATATATATATATATATATATATATATATATATATATGAGGGACGATTCTCTCAGCTGGCGCAACGTGGCTGAATTTTAACCACAATTTTGGGTGCCGGTATCATGATCGCAGTTTTATATGAGGACTGTGATTAAGGGCCTGTTTGTTTCGCTGCAAAACGTCGTAAGTCATAAAATGAGAATCGAAAAAGTGAACTATAGCAGAGAAAATATATTGTGTTTTACGGTGTTTGGTTGATGAAGTGAAGTGTAAATGGGAAAGTATATTGTGTTTTACGGTGTTTGGTTGGTAAAGTGAAAGCGCAAATGGGAAAGTATATTGTGTTTTACGGTGTTTGGTTGGTAATGTAAAAGTGTAAGTGAAAAAGTTAACCACAAAATTAACTGTAGCATTGATTTAAATATTATAAATAATATTAAATTAAATCTACTATTGCAAATTAAATTGTATTAATAAATTTGAGATAAAAAATTAATAATCTTAATATTTTATTTATAACAATAATATTAATAAAATATTAGTATAAGTAGTAAAATATTACTAAAATATTAACTAAATAAATAATATAAGATTTTAAGAAAATTTAAAGAACATTAATAAAATTCTAAGAATACTAATAAAATATAAATATTAAAAAATCTTACAAAAATAATAAAATATAGTTATAATATTATAATATTAAAAAATACTTGAAAATTATTATAATATTAAATTTTATTATAATATTATTGTAATATTATAAAAATATAAAATTAACAAAGTAAGATACAATTATAATTTAATAATAAATTATCATTATAATATTATTATAATGAATTATTATTACAATATTAACATAATAAAATATTAATTTAAAATAAAAATATATTATACTATTAATAAAGTAATTTTTATATTAAAAAATAAATAATTAAATATATAGTAATTTTATATTAAAGTATAATATTGTTATATTAATAAATATTAACTCTAAATAAAATAATAAAAAATGGAATAAGTATTAATAAAATAATAAAGTATTAAATAAAAATATTAAATTAAAATATAAAATATTAAATATTAAAACAATATTAAAAATAATAAAAAATTAAAGTTTCAAAATATAAAATAATTAAATAAGAAATTGAACACTATTTAAAATATTAAATATTTAATAATATTAAATTATATATTGATTATTAAGTAACTGTATTGAACTGCAAATGTACTACAAGTGGGATTTACATGACCACAAAATTAACTGTAGCAATTGTAAGTGGAAAAATATGAGTGTAAAAGTGAGATTTACATGACCACAAATTTAACTGTAGCAACTGCAAATGGGAAAAGAAGAGCTACATTTTGTAACTTGTTTTTCAGCGAAACAAACAACGGAAAATAGAAAAGAAGTTTTACGACTTACGACTTGCGGCATTTTGCAGCGAAACAAACAGGCACTAAGTCGCAACGTTTTTATGAGAACTGCTGCCATGGTCGTAGTCTTTTTCTGAAGACTGCGACCAAGGTCACAGTCTTTTTTTGGGGACTGCTACCATGGTTGCGTCCTAATTACACTGAAAATATATAATTTTTTACGACTGCGACCATGTTACAGTGAGTTTGCGATCATATTGAAGTGACAGCGGAGAGAGTCTCTCTTAGCTGGCAGCTGAGGTAGATTTCTCTCTCTCTCTCTCTCTCTCTCTATATATATATATATATATATATATATATATATATATATATACACACACACAGAGAGAGACTTGTGTAGTTCCGGAAGGATTCGAGCCTGAATCCTTCCCACTCAAATACCAAATATAAGATTCACTCCGTTAAAGTTGATATATATTATTTAAAGTAACTAAAAATTAAAAATCAAATATTTTGAATATTTTTTGCCAATCTATCAAGTGGCACAAAGTGGACGGCCAAAAGTAGTGAGTTGGTTAGGTTTATGTCTTTAGAGATACAAATTCTTGATCCGGCTATTTGATCATGATCTAAACATTTAAAAACCCATACAAACCAATTTTTGTTAGGTTTCAAATGTTCTACACCGTTAAACTAACCAACCACTATTCAGGCCGTTCATTTTTCCTTATTTGATGCATGGGCAAAAGTATTTAAAATTCTTAATTTTTGATTTATAGATACTTGAAATAATATAAATCAACTTCAATAGAACGGATCTTGTATTCGGATAATGTATAGTTGTATTTAAGTGAGAAGGATTCGGGCTCGAATCCTTCCGGAACTACACAAGTCTCTCTCTCTCTCTCTCTCTCTCTATATATATATATATATATATATATATATATATAGTAGAGAAACATATTTCTCTAAGATCTAAGGCATGGTATCGGTACCGACCAATGGTTTTTAGTATCAATGTCGTCAATATTGGTCATTAATATCGGCATTATTAGCCAAATTACATGGTTAATATCGTATTAGATACATCAAAAACTGATATGATATGTATTACAATCTTACTACATTTAAAATCGTCTTCTAAGGTATTATGTTGATCTTAACCTTAGATTATATTGATTAACATGACTTGTGTCGCATAAATATGTGTACTCCAAATCATCTAATGTATTGATAGAATCCTCTTACTTTTTGCGTGATACACATATTGTATATCATAAATTAAAATATGCAAATTGCTAGAAATTAATGAAATAAGAGAGCAATATAACTGGTTTGGGGATATAGTCACGCAAAAAATGTGCTTCCGTAAAGGAGTGTTCACCGTCTACGCATGGCTCAACAAGGTAATATTCATTTAGGTGTAAGAAACCCCAATCCACCGGTTAAGGCAATGGACCATGATAACAAACTTCAATTGCCCAAAAAAAGATGAAAAGAATAGTTGTTGCTATTAGGTAAGCTAAGATTTAAGCGAATGTTTGTAAGAGTAGGAAAGAGTGAAAAAGATAAGTGTGTCTTCAAGCTCTGTCCTCAGCTGTGTTAACAAAGGCAATCCAAGTGGTTAGGTGGTTTGAATTTTTAGTTGTAGCAACTAGGATTTTGTTAGTGTTGTTCGGACATCGATAAGTTGTTGTAACAACTAGGATTATGTGGGTGTTATTCGAATTTCGAGGAGTTATTAGAACAACTGTGATTTTGTGGTGTCGTTTGGATTTTGAGGAGTTGTAACAAATAGGATTTTGTAGGTGGAAAAATATACTACAAAAATGAGTAATCTCTCTAAAAAAAAAATCACAAAATGAGCCCACAACACCCACAAAATCTGAACCACCAACCACCTAGATTGCATATACAAGACAACTGAGGCTAGTGGCTAAAAACACACTTCTCTCTTTCTATCCCTCCTATCCTTACAAATTCTCTACAGCACTATTTCTTTTAAAAATTGTCTTCAGCAATAATTCTTAGAATAGCAGCAAATGTTCTCTTCTTACTTTTTTGGGCAACTGAAGTTCGTTATTGTGGTCCATGCACCCACAAAGACTAGCGGCGGATTGCGAGGTTCTAACCCCTAGGCAAATATAGCCTTGGTGAGCTGTGCGTGGCCAGCGAATATTCCTTTAGGGAAGTGCATTTTTCATCTGATTACTTCCGTAGATTGGTAACATTGTCCCTTAAATTTTTTTATTATTCCATTAGTTTCTAGAAATTTGCATATTTTATTTTATAATATATAAGAAAACACACATATACATATTTCCAAATTTCACTAAGTGGCTGATCAGTTATCATTGGAACATATAAACCTTCGACTCTAGATTTCAAATTACATAAACTTGGATAAGGACAATATGGAACCCTTAAGCTATTGGTCATTACTTTTCTACAAAAATTCTTGATAAAGAAAAGAAACTTCATTGTTTGCCATATTTTACCATTTTGTCTCGTAGATAATTAAGGCTTGGGTATGGATATTCATCTGAAAGTGAAAAGGTAACTCGGACTTTGGGCACACTAAAACAGTGCCAAGATTCACCAAGGAAGATGGACATCTTGTAATGGGAAACAGTCAAATCTCAATTTAGGGTTTTGATAACAGGCTACTGGTTATTTTCTACTTAAGCTTTAGTTCGTGAAAACTGTAAGGAAATTAGTTGTGCATACCCATGCATTATATGCATCATTTCATCAACATCAAATGAGGAAACTTGATACAAGAACAAGGATTGAGTAATGATAGAAATCAGATCTTACCATATTTATATCTACCATTTTCAGTAAGGGGATAATAAAATATACGAGTTTCTATAAGAAAAATGGCATACCAAATTTACCAAAAATAAATAATTAACATGTAGTTTGTAACGAAGTTGGATCTTGAATCTTTTTTAAGGAATACCTTCAGAAACTTTTGCACGAGGATGAAAGTAACTTGGTAGCATTCAGCTAGTTGTAGTTGTGTTCTGCTAACGAGTACCCACAAATTTAAAGAGATAGTGAGTGTGTTAAATCCTTGAATATAAACTATGCATAATAAGATACATGAAATGACTATCATGTACACGGAAAAATCAAATGAAAAAAATTATGAAATAGCTATCTTGTAGATGGAACCATGCAAAAAAAATTTGATTCTGACCTAAGAACCAAACCTGCCTTGCCCCGCCACGCCCCAACAAGCCACCCACCACAATTCAAAATGTGGGGTTGGGGGGTGGGGGGGTGGGGGGGGGGGGTGTGAGAGGGTGTTGATTATTGTTGGAATGGGTAAAACTTCAATTCTATTACTGATTCCTCACATGCAATTAGGTCCCGTAATTATGTATCCATCAAAAGATCATAAGCCATTCGAAAAAAAATTTAATGAATTTCAGTAGTCCAAAGAAAGGATAAAGAGAAAAAGGACTCACATAGGTATGTAGCTGTCTCACGAAGCTCGCTAATTTGTTGAGCTTGAAGTACTTGGGGAGTATATCACTTTCCATGTTAATGCCAAATCACAAAGCTATTGTTGCACTCACCCCAAGATATTGTCTCATCTGTACTAGGATTATCTACCATATCGTAACACTTCTCCAAGAATGGCGCCACCAGAGGTGGATTCGGAGCACCTATGTTATCCCCATTCTAATTTTCCATTTCTTCAAGTTGATTAGGAGAAGAGATTTGATCGGAGGAAGAGATGAGATCGATGAATAGAAGAAACCCTCACCCTACATCGATTTTATAGAGAAAAGATGTAGAGAGAACTTATTTAGGATAGGAGTTAATAGGGGGGATGAATTGAAAAGCATGGCGCTTGTCCCGTGAGTCCTATTGCAAACAATTTTATGAGCACGAGGTACTTTTGTGGACCCAACTACAAGACCATAATGTAAGATATCCTGAAGGAGTGCGCCTATTCATCTTGAAAACACTTCATGGTATCATACAGATGAAAAGAGCACCATATTGGCTGCTCAAGGGTTTGGGTGTCATTTTTTGCGTCTCATTATAATTTCAATAGTGTAGCTTAAATGTAATGGAAAGACTTTTGTATGTCATTTATGTGCAAGAATCAGTATTGACAACTAAGTTGCAGTTGGTACTTCTTTAATATAAATCTTCTAAGTGTCACCGGCTTGCTAAATACATTTTGAGTTTGAATAGTTATTGCATCATAGACAAAACTGTCACATACGAAGCCGACAGTACTCTTTCTGGAAACAATTTTATGTTCTAGATCTAGCACATAAAACTTCATTTAAGGTCAATGATGTTTCACTGCTTTATGTAGGATGATTGTGCTTGGGGACAATTCAAAAAACATGTAATGTGGCGTTGGTGAGACATGGAAAGAAACTTTATGATGTCATTGTAATGTTGTTATGAGTGTAACCTTGGATGTATTTTTGTTTGTTTGAATAAACTTGTGCATGCTAGAAGAACTCTGTTGATAAGCTTTAGTTTCCCCTATTATAGAAAAAAGATGAGAAAAAAAAAAGACAAGCTTTAGTTATGTATTAATTAGTAGGGCTCACTTAATAAGATCTTTATGAAAAATCTCAAATATAACCATCTGCAAGATCTCTAGTGACCGCTAGATATGCATCATGCAGTTCTCCTGCTCCTATCTTTCCGTACTTAGTAGGGAGTAATATATATTTTTGTTGTAGCCAGACTTGCCACCATACATAAAAATTATTGAATACATGAAGTCATTAATGCTCCAAGATTACTTTTTTAAATATAAATTGTGTACCAATTCAGGTCCATACGGGATCTTAGTTGATGATAAGACTCAAATGAAGAAGGATGTGTCTGACCAACATATAAAATATTTCCTCTCTCTCTCTCTCTCTCTCTCTCTCTCTCTCTCTCTCTCTCTCTCTCTCTCTCTGTCATCTTTTCCTTTATGCCTTTTAGAAAATCTTAGCTGGACAAGGACATTCCATATCTCGCTGCACATTTGAGCATCTCAATGTTTTTGTCTCTTGAAACATATTGCTAGTTTGTACTGAAGTATCAAGATATGGAAGCAGAAATCACAAAATTTCGCTTTTGTGCTCAATATGAAAATGTTGACGTTTGTTGCCTGCAAGGGGATTGAAGGATAATCCTATGGTAGGGGTATAATACATTTTAAAGCTTCAATCTAGTGTGTAGCATAACTGTAACATGATTCACTACAATATCGCAAACATCTTGGTGATAGTGCACCGCATATAAGTCAGGTTTGTGGTTATTGTAGATATGTAACATCGTTCATCTTGAAGGTTACCTTAATTGGGAATTTGTATTCAAGGTCTAAATAAGAATGCTTTTATAATCACAAGTATGTAAACAGGGAATACTTTGATTTTTAGTACTGCTATCCATACTTGAACTAAACCTGAAAAGATTTCTGATTTGAAATCATTTATACAAAATTTAAAATATGTACATTGTTGCATGACTTTTATCTGTATGCATGATCTTTATCTGTATGCTTTAATGTTGCTATATATGCTACTAATATAACCACAAGTATGAATTGAAGCTTCATCATTTTTTTAATGTCTTCAAATTAGTCTAGAAGTGGAACCTGAATTCAATTAAAACTTCATCTACATTTTAAAAAAAATTATTTGTTCGTCAATTTAATAGTGCATCGAAAAATTAACAGATATCAGGATCACAAATTATTATTGATCCTCCTAACATTGGGAAAATCCAAGACTGAGAAGCAATCAGAGAGCACAAGAAGTAATCCATAGAGATTTTTTGTAAATGGAAATTATTTAAAAGACGAGGAAGCTTCCTTTTAAATTAGCCTAATTATGAGAGTTTTTAAATTGTTTCAAATCTTAGTAACATATTAGTCCATGTGGTTAAAATAACAGAAGTTAATCTGAATCCTAACAAAATTTGGAAATTACTACATAATATTTCAAAGCACATTTTATTTTCAGTTGAATTTAAGAACTTGCAAATCTAAAAGTCATAAACTATGTATCGCTTACTGTTTAATCAGGAACTGTGTCACGGTGTCAGTGTTGGATACTTTTGGATATGCTTCTTAGGATAACAGAAGTTAATCTGAATCTTAGCAAAAATTGGAAATTCATGTGTATCATTTCAAGCAACTTTTTTCTTTTCAGTCGAACTTAATGACTAACAAACATAGAAGCCATAAACTATGTATCACGTACAATTCCACTATGAACTGTGTCAATTGGATACTTTTTTTAATGCTACTTATAGTTGTAGGACTCCATGAAACATGTTAGATAATTTCTCAAAACTGTCGTGAATTTTATAATACCTTTTGAATTTGGCATGCTTCTCATTTTTCTGGACCCATTGTCAATATTTTTTTGACACTTATGTGTACATATTGCATAAAGTATGCTTGTTATTCTCATTTATCATATCAAAGACCATATAACCTTACAGGAAAGACAAAAAATGATGGTTTACTTTCAAAGTAGTGAACTAGGACACATTTCAACACGAGAGGGAGATACATTAACATGTTCTAGATTAAGGAACAAGACCTTTTGCATAAACCGAGCAAGAAAATGCTTGAGAAATTACTCTTCAATGTAATGTTATATTATGTATTTATCAAAAAATCAAATATCACTGTTTAAGTTCAAAGAATTGCAAGCGGAAAACTATAAGAATCATTGGTTTTGGAAATGTTCTTTTTACACACGAAATCTGTGAGAATCACTAGTTTAGTAGATCTTCTTTTTAAGGACTCCATTTTAAGGCCGTTATAGATCAGCAACAACTCAGACGTAACGAAGTGAAACCTTTTCTTTTTGCAAAGTATGAAAATTGCCCGATACTTGACATGTACAGTACAGCCGATACCAATGATGCCGATACAACGATGACAGTATTAATATTATTGATACAACTGGGACAAATTGTTGATCTTTCTGGTATTGACAATTTTGACTTCAAAAACACCATGGTTGATGCTCATGCCAAGATTTCAGACCCTGTTGTTTTATTTTTCTTTCCTTTTGTTTTTAGAGAAGAGAAAGGCCCTAGCACTATAGAATGATACTCGGATATAGTTTTCTTAGCTTCTACACCCTTGTATCAGAATGAATAAACTGTGAAAGGAATCTGGTTGCCATGTCATCCAAACTGGACCAGTGATGAGCCAATTACTCTTGCACAATATTCTTGCGGATTTCTTGCTTTGGAATGTTGGCTCAAAAAAATCTCACAACTTTGTTCTTGCTCTTTTTTCCTTTTGGTGCTTCTCAGTGGTTTGGCCATGTATTTACCTCATAATGAAGCATTTGCCTATCCAGAGTTGTTCAAACTATCGTGGAATAAAAACTCATGTGTCACACCATGAAGCTTTGGAAAAGGGTAATTGAACACAGGTTAGAATGTTAAAAAATCAGAGAACCAGTTTGGGTTCATACCGGGACGATCGACGACAGAGGCTATTCATTTGCTTCGTCAACTTATAGAGTGATTTCGAGAGAGGAAGAGAAATTTGCATATGGCCTTTATTGATTTAGAAAAAGCTTATGATAAGAAGCCAAGAAAGGAATTATGGTGGACATTGATAAAAAAGGAAGTTCCCATCAAATATATTGACATAATCAGGGACATGTCCGATGGAGTAGTGGCAAATGATTTTTCTATCACAATTGAATTTCATCAAGGATCTGCAGTGAATCCATTCTTATTTGTCATAGTGATGGATGAGCTTAGTAGAACTATTCAGGATGAGATATCATGGTATATGCTATTTGCTGATGATATTATCCTAGATGAAACGAGAGATAGGGTAAATGCAAAATTTGAGTTATGGAGGCAAACTTCAAAATCTCAAGGTTTAAGTTAAGTAGGACCAAAATAGAGTATATGGAGTGTAAATTCAGTAAATAGGGAATCCAAGATTATAGTATTGTGACACTAGATGGTCAAGAAATACCGATGAGCAGTCATTTTAAGTACTTGGGTTTTATTATCCAAAAGGATGGAGAGATCAATAGTAATGTCAACCATAGGATACAAGCCGGCTGGTTGAAATAGAGGAGCGTAACAGAAGTTTTATGGGATCGTAATATTCCGTTATGACTGAATGAAAAGTTTTATCGAACTGCTATTAAGCCAGCTTTGTTATATGGCACAAAATGTTGGGCTATAAAGAGATTTCATGCCAAGAAGATGAGTGTAGCAGAGATGCGCATGCTTCGTTGGATGTGTGGTAACACGAGGAGAGATAAGGTGAGAAATGATGATATCCCTACCAAGATAAGTGTAGCCTCTATAGAAGAGAAGATGAGAGAAAACCGTCTACGATGATTTGATCATGTGCGACGTAGACCTACAGATGCGCCAGTCCGGCAAGCAGAGCATATCAAATTAGGTCAAGTTAAAAGAGCGCAGGGGAGACCGAAGAAAAATGAATGGAGGTAATACGAAAAGATATAGAGGCTAAAGGTCTCAGTGAAGGCATATTGCTCGATAGGAATGAGTGGAGAAAGCTGATCCATGTGCTCGATCCGGCATAATTCTCTTTTGGTTCATGTAGCCTACCCCAAATACTTGGGACAAATGGCTTAGTTGCTGTTGTTGTATAAGGTCTGCCTTTTACCCTTTAATTCTTGATGCCGCGCTCTCAAATAATCAAGAATTATGGAGGCATAGCAACTCATCGAAGCAATTTCCATCATCAACAATCTTTTTTTGCTTGTTGGGGGCTCATTGCCCAAATGAGAACTAAAGGCCAGTGTGTATCTGTTATATGTAAATAATTTTGCATATGCGCAATGTTTTGCAGATTCATGCTGGAGAACTGAATAAACAGGAGGCGCAAAGTGCCAAGTGAGATGAGAGACATCGAGAGGTGTCTAAGAAGAAATATTTGCTACATATTTTTTCTGTGGTGCTTTGCTGGAGTGATCGGTGGGGTATGACAGGAAAGGATTTGGCATGTTTCGAGGCAAGGAGAGAAGCCCTTACAAAGAGATACAAGGATCTTACTGATGCCATGAGATGGGGCAACAGATGAGAATACAGCGCTATCTAATTCGGTTGTTGACATTCAAGAAAAGGGGTAACTTGATACCTGTTTTATTTTCCTCCCTTTTGTATGATCATGAAACACCAGATTCCATTAATAAAAGTTTACTTATTTTAGAAGTAGACAGTTTGAAAACGGAACGTTTCTTTTCTGGCAATGTTTATGAATTTGTTGTTTTATCCTTTTGAGTATGGTGGTGGTTATTATGCCCGAACATTTATAATGAAATTTTGGAGCAGCTAATTTGTTGGCACAAGCAAGTAATGACTTAATTTTGAACTAGAGCAGAAAAGATTTTGCTGTATGGATCATTTTCTGAAACTTGCTAGCTCTTATTTACAATATATTAGAACTATTGTGAGTGCAGTGGTGTGATGAACTTGAGTTGTGACTACCCGTACTCCTTTACTTTTCATTAATGCATTTTGAGCACGTTTTCTCACCCTTTTTTTTTTTTTTTACCTTGAAAAAAAATTAGTGTGATGAAGATGGAAGGTGTTGCCGCGTGAGTGAGCGTGCCGTGACGGAGGTGTATCGTGTAGTGAAGAGGACGGTGGCTGCTATACTCTGAACGAAGCGAACATGTACATGCTAAAGCTTTGGCTCATTTAGCAGTTGGCTAAAAATGTTTTCTTTTCTTTTGTTTTCTTTTTACTTAAAAGAAAAAATGCAAAGATGAGCAAAGTTACATGTTTTCTTTCTATTTATTTATTAATTAATCTTTTTGTTTCCCTTCTGTGTGTGTGGTGGGGGCTAAGAAATGTTACAGGCTTACAGCCTTACATATGCATCATGCCAAAATTTTCAAATTTAAAATGCATTGTTGAGATTCATTGCCCTATGAAATAAGGAGAAAAATAAAAGAGCGGGGGATAGGACGAATCATTGATATTGCACGACTCTTAAAGACCAGCTAGTGAACTAACGGTGTGCTTCTCCAGCACAGTCGCTGCTGATCGAGACTTTGCCATCTCAGACGAGGTCTGACCTTGACCCCACAAGACGTTGTTGCAAAATGCATGATCTTGTAGCTTCTGCTAGAAGCCAAATCGAAGAATGCTGACGTGGCGCACTGTCCCTTTCCCCTATAAATTGGGCCACACGAATTTCCTCTTCTCAAGCCTCCCAACTCCCTCTCTCTCTCGCGGCTTCTTCAAGAGCAAGCTCAATGAACGCTGATCCGGTCTACCGGCGATCTATCGACGGAAAGAAGCGGTCGCTGGAGACAGTTTTCACTGCCAAGCGCCTCCGCTCCAAGATTCCTCGCCGGCAACGGGTTCCTCTGCTTCCAATAGCCGCCGGAATCTTGAATTTCGATGTGGAGCTCGAAGAAGAATCGTCTTCTTCTTGCTTGCACAGCGAAGTTTCCTTCGAGTCCGGCCTCGGATTCGCCGGATCTGAGGTGATGAAGCGTCCGAGGTCCTCTCGCGCTGCTAAGAGCAAGAAGCCGGTCGCTGAGCAGAGGACTGGTGATGAGTTCCGCCGGATCACCAGATCGTACGCGAAGAAGCAGGAGATGCTGAGATCGGACGAGAAGGCGAAGGAAGAGAGCGTGGGAGTTGGTTTCTTGTCTCGTTCTCGAGCTGGAGCTGCTGTGGCGAAAGGATCGGAGCCGGATTTTAGCGAGGGGAACGCTGTTTCAGAGATCCAAATCTCGGAGGTAACTCAAATCACTGGAGGATTTCCTGCAAGAAATCTCGAGGAAAACGCTGTATCAAGTGAAGCGATTGAGAATTTTCCGGCGATCTCTGAGTCCTCTTGTCTCGAATCGGTTTCTGATGTTAAATCGACGAAGGTTTCCAATTCAGTGGCGGATCAAGGCAGCAGCCTTCAGATCGCAAGCCATCTGGCGGTTCTAAATGAAGAATCATACGCCGTTGACCTCGATTCTGATCTCGCGTGCTCAGAGCAGCTCTTGGACGCGGATGATGAGTGCTCGGAGTACTCGACTTGTAACGAGATGACGATATCCGAAGTTGAGTCCGAACTGTTCTGTAGAAGCTCTGAGAGAGGATCGTCGGATTACTCACTTTCCGTCCTCTTCGAGTCTCCTGAAGACTTCTCGGAAAGATCAAGTGAGAGTTCCACTCCGTCTATTGCTTTCTCTCTCTTCGTTCAGTTGACGAAGCAGTTCATGAAATCTCGCACCAGCCTCCATTCAAAGTGAAATCAGGAAATATACAAATCGACAGCTCACAGGAGCTCACGGTAAGTTTTAGATCCTTACCATGTAATTTGAAGTGATTTTGTGCTTATTTATTGATTTTATTCGCTCTTGTTTTGGTTAGGTTATGAGGTTTGAAGAGGAGGAGGATGAGGAAAGCTACAAGAATATCCGAAGCAGGGAGAGGAGAGAGGTAGTTCTGCACACTTTCGCCGAGGAGTACAGCTCAATGACGGACTGCGGCGAACTGATCCTCCGGCAGCGGTTACTGATGGTTAACTGGATGGTGGAGGTGAGCATCTTATCTCGACCCACGTCTTCCTCTTTCCTAGCTTAACCACCTCTTGGTCCCTATTTAGCTCGTGCTTAGTTCCAGTCTATTTTGTTCTCATTGATTCTGTTGAATTTAGTTTTTCTTTTTTTGGCTGAAATGTGTACGAAATATATATATTCTAACCGGTTCCGTCTTACGGTAGATTTGTACTTGCATCCCTGAGAATAAGGTGGAATGGGACTCACGTGCTCCATTTCCTAGTCTAGGACTCCAACCGCCGCGTCGCCGCGTAGTGGTCCGTTCCTGGATCCAGTTCTAATGTTCGACGGAGCAGAATAGCTCGTAGAACCGAGGTTCATTCTCGCTGACACGTTTACTGAACGCTACTCCTATTTTTTAGCGCTTTGTCGGGGAGAAAGTGCAAGCAATGACCTGGCACCTCTAACAAAAGATAACAAATTTTAAGGTTCTCATTTGCGGTTCGCCTCAAAAAGTTTCCATGTGGGTTGTTAGGTACGAAAAGCGTTTTCGGGGCCCATGAGCACAGTTTTTGTCAATAAAGTTGCTCTCGCACATTTTCAAGTGGTTTCAAGCTCACAACCCCTGAACCCAATCCGAGATGAAACATCGGTTTTGGGTGGGTCTCACAGTAAATTTGGTGTGTTTTCTTTTAACGCAAACAAACATCCCAACTTGAAAAGTGTGCAGATCCCGTCGTGCTATTTCCACCCCTCAAATCCTGCAACCAAACAGCCCCTAAAATGGACTAAAATACCCCTACTTACTGCTGGGCCTTTTGGAGGCAGCAGTCATCAAAATGAAATGTTGAATCCTTTCTTGAGGGAAGAATGTAATGAATCTTAAGACGATGGCTACTCTCTATTCATTCTGTAATGACTATTTGTTTTGTTAATTGGCAGCATTCGCAGGCGATGGAGCTCCAGCATGAGACTTTATTCTTAGGTGTGAGCCTGATGGACAGATTCCTGAGCAAAGGATACTTTGAGAGCGAAAGGAACCTTCAGTTACTTGGCATTGCATCTGTCACTCTCGCTGCCAGGCTTGAAGAGGTCCAGCCTTGGAACAGGTGCATGCTTCAAAGCACCTTCTCTATGATCTCATTACCAGCCAATTTCTCTTCTACAAAGTTGTTATTTTCTGGTTGTAATTATGAGCCCGGCTTGTTCTTAATTATATTATGTCCTTGTTTCTTAGTATTAAGCGAAGAACTTTCACAGTGGGGAGCAACGTCTACACCAGGAGTGATGTAGTTGCAATGGAATGGCTGCTACTAGAGGTTCTCAATTTCCAGTGCATGATCCCCACAACCCATAACTTCCTCTGGTAGTATTCCCATTTTGTCCGTCTTTCTTCTTTTATTTTACCAGTTGACTGAACGAGAACTGGTCAATGTGGTGCAAAATTGCAGGTTTTATCTCAAGGCAGCAAAGGCTGATGCAGAGGTGGAATCGCTGTCAAGGTACTTGGCTGTGCTCTCGCTTCTTGACCATGACAGGCTTTCCTTTTGGCCCTCCACTGTAGCAGCCGGATTGGTCATCCTCGCTTGCCTTGCCACCAACGGAGACGCCTCTTCCCTTAGGGTCATGGAGGTACTTGACCCTTCATGATTAACCTTTGCCCAATCAATTAATCAATTAATAGATTAGCAAAAAAAATCAATTAAAAAAAGATAGTGTTTGTTAAAGCTCAAATATCTGATTTCTAAGTAATTATAAATTAAGCATACTTTTCTTCGATCGTTACTAAATATATGAACCATGCATTATGTTCAGACACACGTGCGCAGTAAGAATGATGATTTGCCTGAGTGTATTCAGGTACTCTGCTCAAACAAATTAGAGTTTTGTTTTCCTTCCAAAGCTGCAATATGAAACTTGAGCCATTGCGTTTATTACTTAGTTCTAATTAAGAAATAAAGTTAATTTTCTTTGAATCGACTGTATGTTACACTGAAGTGAGTGAATATTGTTTTTGCAGAGCCTCGAATGGTTGGTTAAGTACGCAAGTTAGCAGATTGAAGAAATTCATATTACAGGAATTGGATTGAAGTAGCAAGTAGTCGAGTAGAGGACCCCCCCTCCCCCCACCCAGCAAAAAAAAAAACCCACACAATAATCAGAAAATGTTTTGGTCCCCAGTAAAGGGAATCCCAGATGTAATATTTTGTTCGGAATCTGGGAATCATGTGCAAGTTGTAGATTTGCATCCGCGTATTGTTTAGTTGGAATAATTGATATGTGTTCATATATTAATAGAAACTAAAGGAAATAAAGTATCTTTCCTCCGCCTCTGTGTGCTTTTAATAACTTTCATTACTGTACAATTTAGGATCAGGAATCTCACCCGGCTTAATACTTGCAAAGCTTAAAACTCTAGTAATCAGGTAATAGTCTGATGTTTTTTGTTAGTTTAATATTACTCATCTTAGAAGAACATAATTTAATTGTTTAAATATAAAGCAATAAATTCAAATCTTCTTTTCTCATTTTTATTATGTGTGACACACAAGGTATGCGTTTAGAAGGTCAACTTTTCAGATATGGTGAAAACCATTACTGAAAATTTGAAATGCGCAGAAAACTCATTTGCACTATGTATGTGTATTTCCAATAATTTTTTTCGTTACTTTTTGTATCAAAATATCTCAATCTTTTTAACCATCCCTCTTACTTTTTAATCAAAAATACTATCATAATAAATCCATTTAAAAAAAAAACTCCTCTCATTAATATTTATGAAAATCAACAGTCTCTTTTTCACATTTAATTTTTGGGCCAAAAATTGCAGTCACGATAAGTTTTTTTTTATCACTTTATGATGTTCTATGAAGATGATTTACTAAACTTTTAAGAAATTAAATTTATTTATAATATTTGAAGGAGAAATAATGAAATCCGATGTTGGCAATGGAAAACTTAGATTCAACGTTTTGAAATTAAAATCTTAAAATTGTCTCTGATCACATTTTCTTTCCTTGTAAAAAGAAAACTACCAATTCCTAACAAAAGAATAAATAGAACTCGGATCCGGATTTGGATCAAAAGTCTCGGCCTAGGCAAGACTATAGTAGCCAACCCGATCCGACCCACCTTCATTCTAGCGGTCAAGATCCAAGCGAGCCCTTTCTACCGAGAAGGAAAGAATGCTTCAGGTGTCGGCGGACGGGAACCGCCGGCGCGAAGGCTACGTCGAGAGCTACCAGCAGCTCGGCCGATCTCTCCACGAACTCCAGACCACCGGCGACCGAATCTTTGATGCCATTTTCTGAAAGAGTACCAAACCTCTTAACTCCTCTCTTCCCCTTCAGTTTCCCTTTTCTTTTTTATCAATTTGTCACTCTCCAATTTTGTTTTCTTACCTTTAAATGTAGACTTCCAAAGAGAGGGAAAAGCTAGCGGAGATTTCTCCGAGGGTTCAAATAGCAAAAGTAAGCAATATTCATTTACCTTCACAGTTTAATCGTGCTCTATAGTTGTAAATTGGTTGAGTAATTTCCAGTCAGAATTGATTTTTGATTGTCAATATTCCATCCTTTCTGAAAAATTATAACTTATATTTTATTTTTATTTTTTTGTTGCTTCCCCCCCATGAACTCCCTGAAAAATCTTCCGTATTTTATATACCCCTCTAGATATATATGCTTCCATTATGATGGCGAAATAGGGCTTCAAATGTTATAACCATGTCCATTTGGAGTAAAATGGTCGAATTATAATCCAAAAAAATTGAAATATTTACCGCGCATTTTTTTGCTCATTGTATGATTTGATGCTGCAATGGTTTAATATTTACTATTCAATTGCTAGTTTTTACGTGGTACCATGCTCAAATTTCTATGGCCTATGTTACTACTGTTATGTTATGAATACATTGTTTTAAAGATTGAGCTCTATTGTTGTTTTGTATCCCATAGCATTACTATGGATGCCTATCTTTGTTTTATTCATGTCCCCTTTTCCCATGTAGAAGTATCCTTGACTTTTGCATATGATTTTAGGGGTTTCCTCTCTGGCGCATTGACAAGGAGAGACAAGGATATATGGATGGTGATATAATAATATGTAGATATAACCTTGTGAAAACATTAGTACCAAATTGATTTTGTGAGTCGTGACTAAGGATGTATGATTTTGGTACTCTTCATTCATATACAATATACAAATTAAATTATTTCCTAAGGTGAAAATACTCTCTTAATAAGGCGGGAACTTTATGTGTTGCACACTATACAAAATTTTCACATAGACTACTTATTCTCTTTGTTAAAGAAGATTTAGCTAATAAAATGCAGTTTTATAAGTGTTCCATCTGATTTCCTATTGAAAATTGTAAATTAGTCTGACTGTATCCTTATCATGTTTAGTCATCGCCTATAAATCAAGTTAACAACACCATTCATGTGTGTTGAACGGACACTTATGTTATGAAATTGTGATTGTGTCTGACAAATATCGCATACGACATTTCTTGTGTTGTTATTTCCATTTGATATGTGCTACTTTAGAATTTATCATGTACGGATTTGTCATGCTGTATCATATCCATGTCGATGTGTCCATGTTCGTGCGTCTTGGGTATTCAAGTTTTATAGTGACAGGCTTGGACTGATACCTTAATTTCAAAAAGGTGTCACAAGAAAGAAAGAGATGAAGGAATAATGGAGAAGGAAGTATGATCCCGGTACATCTAAGAAGCTTTTCTTATGATCTGAAGGTTCTACATAGGAAATATTTTTGGTAGCACATCCTTCAGTTAGATTTATACAATCTTCATAGCTTATGACGCCTAGTTTTAGGCTCCATCAGCTCATTAGCAAGTTGTTAACTCGTTTCTCATAGTGAATAGTAAAAAAACTGTAAATGAAAATGAGAAATGAGCATAGTATGCAAAAGCAATGACTTGGTTAAAAGAAGCGTAAAGAAAATTAAAGATAATCAATTATGGACACCGGAGATGACTTAACCTTGGTATAGTAGTTTAGGTGTCAAATTCACTGACCTAATGTAGAGTATGGGCAACATGGTTTCCTCTTGCTTGGCCATAGATAGTGCAAAACTAACTATAAAGCAGACATAAATACCAATAACACTAAAGTTGGCCGCAGATACTGCATTGCACCAACAAAAGGCTAATGTCTCTAACAGTAGAACCCAACTCCGGAATGGAAGGAATGTGAACCAGTGCTCACTGTTGACCCAATACCTTTTCATATGATCATATCCATAACTCTAGGAAGGAACATCCTATTTTCATTCTCCCTTAAACCACTTGGACCATAGAAGTTTGATGTCTGATGGAAAGTGCAATAGAAATTGAAGACGCTGCCTGAAAAGATACTGTCTTACTGATGATACCATTCCTACTTCTTTGGCATATCTAGAGCAAAGGCCATGATAAATAAATGGATGTGCATCAAATTCCTTAGCATTTGATGGATCAGTCCCTTTACCTATTTCATGAATCTATGGTTAGATGACTTCTTTTCTGTAACCGGAAGATGATGTTTCTGAGGTTTTATAGATGCAAATGTATGTGCACACCAGTTATCCATCAAACATGAGTCATGGCATTTAAATTATGCGCCTGTTTTGCCATTATATAGTTGCATTGTGAATACTTTATTATAATACATACATCTTTGTGCACATGTGTGTGCACAAAATAATCATATATATACATTCACCAAAAGTCTTTTGTGTTTAATTTTTTTATTTATTAACATATTTATTGAGTAAAGATATTTATTATATCTTATAGGCCAGGATTGATTCTGTATCTCTTTGCAAGAAAGCACTCATTGTCACATCAACATCAAGGCATCCATCAAGTTGTATGGCTGAAGAGGACTTTTCCCTTTTATTTCAATACAAGGATGAAAAGATTGGTGATGGGTTTCTAGCAAAATTGTCACTGAATGGAGGGTTGAGTAGAGTATGTATGTTTATGATCTTGAGCTTCTATACTCCATGTTCCATTATTAACTGATTGGTTTTACAGGAATTTGGGAAGGATGGTACACTGGAACTTTTTCAATTCTTTTCTGAAGAACATATTGAACGCCCACCAAAGGAAGCACAATTGAAGGTTAGTTATAAACAACCTATGTTATTCTGACCTGTGGTTGTGTGTTAATTTGGTACCTTTGCAGTATTTTATTTTTCATTTTTCCTCGTTAGATCATAGTAGGCATGCTCATTTTAGTAATAATAAACAGCCTTTTTAATCTAGTTCTTTGAGTCCAGCTTACTCTATCCAGCTGAATTTTGCGCCTTTAGGTTTGCGTCCTTCATTTGGTATATCTTCAGTCATTCTCATTCAATGGTGTTCCATTTCTATATGACTGTATGTTGTGCTTGCTAAATGCATTCATTGTTTATTCTATCTTTTCTTGCATTGATATCCATCTGTCTAAATGTTCTCGTTTTACAGCTATATTACCCTTTTTGGTTTTTTTCAGGAAATAAGTCCCTAAAAAATTATATTTAGAGTGAGTATAAGAAATGAGAATGTTGATATGAATGTAGTGACAATATATTAAGAGATAGATAAGAAATGTGTGCATTAATAAGAAGTTAGATGTTGCTCTTATTGAGAATAAATTGAGAGAGAATCGATTGAGGTGGGTTGGGCATGTGCAACAAAGAGGAGACCAATAAATGTGTTGATTAGGAAGAGATAGAGTCATAGTTAAAGGAGCAATTAGGACTTGAGGGAGGCTAAAGACTCTAAACGAACTTGTATAGGGGAAATTAAAAAGGACACAATAGTGCTTCATTTAACTAACTAGGTGCTTTTTACAGAGTTGGATGGAGAAAATAATTCATGTAGTGTAACACCCTGATTAATTAAATCTTGATTTATACTTTAAATTCTGATTATTCCCAGTAATTAGAACTGATAACTATAACGCT